>JBCNYH010000025.1:4380002-4399535 GCA_039654325.1 Tandanus tandanus
CGTCAGGGGAAGGGAAAAGAGGGGAAAAGGGAAACAATTTCATTCAGGAGGTGAATTTTGTTTTTACACCCCCCCCCCCCCCCTCCTTCTTTTTTTTTTTTCAAATTTTAGCTCTGCAGAGCTTTGTTTATTTTTTCAATTTATTACAAATATCAGTAAAATTATTGGTAGCGTTATATGAATTTAAGGTATTCTGACTGTCAGCAGTAAACTTTTCAGCCTTTTCGAGTTGTGTTGGCTTTCAACGGCTGTTTTGAGGTCTAAAACAAAGTGGTCTCACCAAGAAGCCAATTGGCTTCAAAATTGAAACACTAACCTGCAATCTAGTCTTTTTTTTTTCTCTCTTTTTTTTTTTTGAGATCAGTGATTGAAACAGGTGGAAGGTGTGGCTACTGTTTGGGTGAAGTGAAAACCTGCACAAACACCGGCTCTTTGCGGATAAGATTGGACATCCCTGGGTTAAGCAATTTACACTGGAGTTTTTACAATTGTGGTCTTTTTTTTTTTTTTTTTTTTAATACATACTCCAAAAACCTCTAACAATATATTAATGAAAAATCTATATGAAATAAATATGTAATGCTTTGTGATTTTACAAAAATAATAATTGCATCATACAGTACACAAAATATAATAAAATTGTTTTTAATACTGTACTAATGAATTATGCCTTAATAAAGGTGTGGATATGCTTCATATTTATTTTGCAGACACTGCATGAGGATGTGAAAACTGCTGCTTTTCAAATTAAGGACTGGCTAAAAGACAGGTAAATTTAACAAGGCAGCATACTGACTAACTCAGAACTACATTACAGTGCCCTCCATAATGTTTGGAACAAAACAAAAAATGAAATACAGAGTCTACACTGCAAGACGCAGACCATTGCATAGCTGGAAAAACAGAATGGCCATTATAGTTCACTAAATCACTTAAAAAGAGCCTGCAGAGATCTGGAAAAAAGGTCTTCTTATCAGATGAGTCCAGGATTAATTTGGAGCAAAGCAATGGAAAGAGCAAAGTGTAGACTCTATATCTGGTTAAACCTTGTTAAAACCTTTTTTTAAACATGGTCTGAAATAAACAAATCACAGCTATGACACAACTTTTAATGACACAACATATCTCAAACAAGTTACATCGAAAAATTTTAATATTATATATTTTGGCAGATTATTATCATTATTTATTTGATATACTGTATTAATGCATTTAACCCATCCAAAGTGAGCACACATACGCACACACTCTGAGCAGTGGGCTGCTACACATTGGGGGTGCCCATAGAGCAGTTGGGGGTTAGGTGCTTTGCTCAAGGGCACTTCAGCCATGAAGGAGGAGGAGGGGAAGGTGCAGCTCACTCCCCAATTCGGGAATTGAACCAGCGACCTTTAGATCCCAAACCCACGTCTCTAACCATTAGCCTACGGCTTCCCCAGATTAGTGGAGAAAAGAGTTATAGAATCCAAAACCAACCAAAAAAACAGTCAACGTCTAAACCCAGTCAATCTGAGAAATGACTAATTCACTCAGGCGATATACATATTGACTGAAATTTTTAGTCATTTTACAGATTGACTGAAAAATGAAGCTTACTTTTTGACACATTGACTGAAATCATTTGTTACATGTAGGGATTTTTAACACCCCTAAGACGGCCGCCCCGGGAATGCCACTGGAACGATGCAGCGCCGTGGCGTTATAGACACCAGTTGTCACGTCTGGGAAGGGACACTATAGATCAGTTGCTGCCCGCATGGGGCCACATTATTTTGTTGCCAGATGAAACCTAACGTGTTGCCAGATGAAGCGCAACGAAACCTAACATGGGGATGAATGGCTATCGCTTTATAAACAGAGTTAATCCGCATGACCCGGGGAAGTTAGCCTCCGGCACGCAGTGCAAGATGAATAGAAGTGTGGTGGACAGGGATTTACCAGGTGTAACTGTGCACAGAGTGGCAAACAGTGCAGTTCAAAAGGTGTAAATGCTTCAAGGCCAGACTTAAGTGCAACAGCAGGTGCCAAAGCTTGACCTGCCCAAGTAAAAACTGATTAGATTATAATTTGTTTTTGGGGCAATTGTGTGAAAATATCGATAAATATTAAAAAAAATAACATTTTTTTCACGTCTAATTTCTACCTAAAATACGTACATAATAACATTTGTCTAGACAAACAATTTCAATGTGTCAAAAAGTAAGCTACATTTTTCAGTCAATCTGTAAAATGATTAAAAATCTTAGTCAATATGTAAATTGCCTGTGTGAATCAGTCATTTTACAAATTGACTGGGTTTAGACATTGTCTTTAATATATATTAAATATATTATATTGGAAAAGGTTCCAAAACCATCTCTAAAGAATCTGGACTCCATCAATCCACAGTAAAACATATTGTGTCTACAAATGGAGGAAATTTAAGACCATTGTTACCCTCCCCATAAGTGATTGACCAACTAAGATCACATCAAGAGCAAGGCGTGTAATAGTCGGCGAGGTCTCAAAGGACCCCAAGGTAACTTCTAAGCAACTGAGGGCCCCTCTCACATTGGCTAACTTTAATGTTCATGAGTACACCATCAGGAGAACACCGAACAACAGTGGTGTGCATGGCAGGGTTGCAAGGAGAAAGCCACTGCTCTCCAAAAAGAACATTGTTGCTCATCTGCAATTTGCTAAAGATCACATGAAAAAAACAGAAGTCTATTTGAAAAATATCTTGTGGACAGATGGGACCAAAATGTAACTTTTTTGTTTGAATGAAAAGTGTTATGTTTGCAGAAAGGAAAACACTGAATTCCAGCATGAGAACCTTATCCCATCTGTGAAACATGGTGGTGGTAGTATGGTTTGGGCTTCTTTTGCTGCATCTGGGCCAGGACAGCTTGCCATCATTGATGGATCAATGAATTTTGAATTATACCAGCAAATACTAAAGGAAAACATCAGGACATCTGTTCATGAACTGAACCTCTAAGGAAGGTGGATCATGCCGCAAGACAACCCTAAGCGCACAAGTTGTTCTGCCAAAGAATGCTTAAAGAAGAATAAAGTTAATGTTTTGGAATGGCCAAGTCAAAGTCTTGAATTTAATCCAATTGAGATGTCGAGGAAGGGCCAGAAGGGAGCACCACCATCCCAGAGTTGAAGCTGTTCTGTACAGAGATTGTACTAAGATTCCTCCAAGCTGATGTGCAGGATTGATCAACAGTTACCTGAAATGTTTAGTAGCAGTTACTGCTGCAAAAGGGGGTCACACCAGATACGGAAATCAAAGGCTCACATAATTTTGCCACTCACAGATACTGGATAATTTTCCTCAATAAATAAATTACCAAGTAAAATATTTTTTGTTTCATTTATTTAACTGGGTTCTCTTTATCTACTTTTAGGACTTGTGTGCAAATCTGATGATGTTTTAGGTCATATTTATGCAGAAATGTATAAAATTCTTATGGCTCACAAACTTTCAAGCACCACTGTATTACCTTTCTGAAAATGACTATCATCACCAAAACTAACATCACTTATAACCACTATTCACACTCCATAATTGTTTCTCTTCAGCCCACTGTAAAATTGTTTTCTTCTGTTTTGGTGTTAGTATTGGTTTTTCTTTGGCTTCTCTATAGTAAGTAAATGTAAATTCCATTTCATTCAGACGATTTTGTACACTTCTGACACAAACACTGACTTCTGATTTGGTATTCTATTTTTTATATTTTGTAACTGTAGACTCATTTTCAATTTTAGATGTGAAGATAGTTATTTAATAAATGCAAATTTCAAAGTCAACCCCCTTATTAATTTGGGAAGACGATATGCCATTAATTAAAATTATTAATGAAACCAAAATGGTTAACTAATTGTTACAATAATTGTTTTTTGTCATATTTGAAATTGTTTATTTATTTCAAAGTAAAAAAATATAAATATGATAAATATTCTTTAATACTGGGATTCCATAATTTTCCAAGGGGTTTGTATAAGTAAAAGTGTAATAAACATGATAAACATGCTTGCACAGAGAGTAACAGAAAAAGTAAAGATAGTACACAGTAAAGTTAAAATGTGTAAAATAACTTCTATTACAATGTGAGACGGTGCACTTTAACCACTTGTGAATTGTTTGATTATACATTGACATGCCTCTTTATTGGGTGCATGAGTAAAAGTACAACCTTTGTCTCAAACATTAGAGAGGTAAATGCTTACACCTTTTAAATATGAATTGATCGATTCTTGTTTTCGTTTATATTTTAATTACTCTATGTATCATTTAGATGTTTTCAAATATAATGGTTGTGTATATTTCCAACAAGCAATCAGGAAAGATCATCTTCAGGAGCATTGAAGAAGGATGTACTTTCCTGCATGAAGAAAACACTGAAGCTCCTTGAAATTTCTTTGAAAGAGCAAAACTGGATACAATACTGGGACAATCTCCTATCAGCACTGCAGCTTCTGAATGCATTCACTGACTACTTTGATCATCATTCAGACAATCTGGTAAAATAACTGTCTTGACTATTTTTAAATATGACACTGTATATAAACTTAAAAATATGAAATCATGCACAGAAGGATTACACAAAGTAAGAGGAGTTAAAATTGAAATAAGAAATTGATAAAATAGATCGCCATAGCATTGCTCATGAGTGTGTTGCCGGCATCAAATTCTTATCTTATTTGCAAAATACAATTAAGTTTGTCAGTAAGAAATATTGGATCCTTTTTTCTTTTTACCTTATTCACTTAAATAACTAATAAATGTATTACTATTAATTAATGAGTAAATTAATTAATCAAAGATTTATTGTTTTTGCTGCATATCAATGTAAGTGAAAAGACACAGGGAAGAAGTATTGAACATGCTTACTGAAATTTATTTCATATTTAGTAGAGAAGCATTTGTTGGCTATGACAGCTTCAAGACGCCTCCTGTATGAGGAAACTAGTCCCATGCACTGCTCAGGTATAATTTTGGCCCATTCTTCCACACAAACTGTTTTCAAATCTTGAAGGTTCCGGGGGCCTTTGAATTCTGATCTTCAGTTTTTTCCATAGATTTTCAATTGGATTCAAGTTGGGTGATTGACTGGGCCATTCTAGCAGCTTTATTTTCTTTCTCTGAAACCAATTGAGAGTTACCTTGGCAGTGTGTTTGGGATCATTGTCTTGCTGAAATGTCCACCCTTGTTTCATCTTCAGCATCCTGGTATGTCAGCAATGGCAGCAGATTCTTATCAAGAATGTCTCGGTACCTTTCTCCATTCATCCTTCCTTCAATTTCAGTCTGCCAGTAACGTGCTGAAAAACAGCCCCACACCATGATGTTCCCACCTCCAAACTTCACTGTTGGTATGGTGTTTTTGGGGTGATGTGCAGAGCCATTTCTTCTCCAAACATTGTGTAACATCCAAAGAGTTCGATTTTGGTCTCATCTGACCAGATTATATTCTCCCAGTATTTCATAGGCTTGTCCAACTTTAAATAGGCTTCAACATGCTTTTTCTTCAGCAATGGAGTCTTGTCTGGTGAGCATGCATAGAGGCCATGGCGGTTCAGTGCATTACTTATTGTTTTCTTTGAAACAACATTGCCTGCTAATTCCAGGTCTTTTTAAAGCTCCCAGCGATTGATCTTTGGCTCTTGGACAACTCTTCTGATTATTCCTTTGACTCCTCTGTCAGAAATCATTCGAGGAACACCTGCTCGTGGCCGGTTTATGGTGAAATGTTGTTCTTCCGACTTCTGAATGATGGCTCCAATGGTGCTCAATAGAAATACGTCTGTAACCCATGCCATCAGTATGTTTTGCAACAATAAGGGCTTGAGAGAGCTGTTTGCATTTACCCATAATGAGATGCTTCTGTGTGACACTTCTTGGGTGAGAAACCTTTTTATAGGCCATCAGTTAGAATTAAATCAGCTGATATTAATTTGCACTGATAGGGGCTGGATTGCTTTCTAAATAATGACAGATTTCAGCTGGTTTCTTGGCTTTCCATGCCTTTTTGCACCTCCTTTTCTTCATGTGTTCAATACTTATTCCCAGTGTCATTTCACTTTATTACATATAACTTAATTTATGGACTTATTGGTTTAGATTTATTTCTATGTTTGGATTGCTTGGGTTGTTACCAACAACTGGTGAATATTTCATGACAATAGCCCCATTAGAAAACTATTTACTGAAAAAATGTTGATGTGGTAATACTTATTTTCCCCACTGTATGTGTAGTGAATTTGAATATTTTGCAGATATGTACAGATGACGACAGTGATACTTTTTCCAATCTAAAGAAGAAGATGTCTGACTGCATCACTCACCACCAAAAAGGAAACAGGACATTGAAAGTAGAGGTTTGTGTGTGTGTGTGTATGTATGTAAATATGTATTTGTAGCAAAATTAATTTATATAAATATTTATATATAACAACATGCACAGTAGGCCAATTGGAAGTTCTGAATCATCCCTAGGTGTGAGTGTGAATGGCTGTGTGTGTTGGCCCTGCAATGGTCTGGCGAGCTGTTCAGGGTGTACCACTCCTTCGCCAGGAGTCAGCTGAGATGGGCGCCAGCCTCCCTGCGACCCTAATTAGGAATAAGCAGCTTAGAAAATGAATGAATGAATATATATATATATATATTTATATATATACACACATATACATACACACACACACACACATATATATATATATTTCATTTTGTTGCAAAGAAGTTAAATTGACAATTTATAGTGAGAATTTCAATAGCACATTAGCTCAATATATGAAATAATAGTAATAATAATAATAATATATGTGTTATTATTATTATTATTATTATTACTATAAATAGTAATAATAATCATTTGTATTTATTCATTCATTCTCTAAAACACTTTATCTTAATTAGGGTGGCGGGGAGGCTGGCACCCATCTCAGCCGATTTTGGGCAAGGGCGGGATACACCCTGGACAGCTCGTCAGGCCATTGCAGGGCCTATAATTATTATTGTTATTACTATTGTTGTTAGTAGTCTTAATAGTAGTATTAAATGGGCTATTGCATTATGCTGAAGAAAATTAGGCAGCAGGAAAGCAACACATTACAGTAGTCAAAACTAAAGGTTATTAAATAACCACTGGATTCCCAGCATTATTAATGGTAGTTTATTTCTTATATTTGGTCTGTTTTTAAATGATGAGCAGTTTTATAAATTTTAAATAAACATGGAAAGTTAACAATATATTTTTAAATTACTCTTAAGTTGAATATAAAGAGAAGGCCGCACATAATCTAAAACTGGGCCTTGTGGGATATAATTTACTTTTTAGGCTCTGATAATTCTCTATATCTGTTTATACAGTAGTAATGTTTTGCCAAGAATGTGATTTCTTTTTTAGCAATGGAGTGCAATCTTTGAGCTTCGATTACCAAATATCTGGCAAAATGATTGGGAGGAAATCCTAAAGAGGCTCTTCAGAGAACATCTGCAAAAGGCAAGTTTTATCTGGAATTAAGGACCAGGCAGGAAACCATAATAAAAAAATGGATTTTGTTTCTACCAAATTAGAACAACTGAGTGAAAAGACAGCAAACAGGAGTGTAAAAGTGGAATGTAATTTTAAATTGTCAGTTACTGCACAGTAACTGCAAAATAAAATAATAGAAATTTGATTCACAGTATACAGAAGAATGTGGTATATTGTTGGTGTGGATATGACACTTGAGTAAAATTGTATTGATTTAATTATTTAATAGATTCATGAGTTTTATATATTGCTTCCGACTTAGTCCATTGCTCTAAACTACTTATTTACAAATAATGTTTTGCTATTAATGTCATTCTATTGATAAACATTATTTTATATGTATACAAACCTTTCTTTCTTCATTCATTTCTTTTAACAGAAAAGGATAATTGACCAGGTGAAATACTACTGTGATTATACTGGTATTTGTCCAGCAATGGAGGACTGCATGTTAACTTGTGCTCAAGATGCAATTAACAGACAGGATGAAGTAAGTAAAGCTAGAAAACACATGGTTTATATACACACCAAAGGGGTTACGTGTGATTTCTTTTGCATTTAATTTCTTTGGCACTTAATTCTGTAACATTATTTTCTCCTCTGTAGCCTGCTACTCAAATAGTAATTGAAGAATGACACACTAAACAAAAACATTAGAATAGCTAGTATGTATTTATTTGCCTGGAGTTTTATACTGTACCTAAAAATATTTCACTATTTTATCATGAGAGCCATGCCACTGTTATGTGATCATTTTCACTCTCACTCGCTCATTTACTGAGCCGCTTAATCCTACTACGGTCGTGGGAACACTGGTGCCTATCTCAACCAACACTGGTTGAAGGTGAGGTAACACCATGAACAGCTCACCAGGCCATCACAGGGCAACACACACCCTCACATCTAGGGTCAACTTGGAACAGACAATTAGCCTAATATTCAAGTCTTTAAACTGTGGGAGGAAACCGGAGTACCCGGTGGAAACCCACCCAAGCATGGGGAGAACATGCAAACCCCACACAGAAACGCCCGACGCTGGGAGTCGAACCCAGGGCCTTCTTGCTTTGAGGCAGACATATTAACCACTACCTCACTGTGCCACCCTGTAATAATTATTGTAGGCCAAAAATATTAATATTAAAAAACTCAGACTTTGTCACACTTAAGCACAGAATGTTTTGGTGAGTTTAAAGTTCAGACATTGGTGTAGATTCTCAATCATCCAGGTCATGGCAATCTAGAGTCGAGGCAACTGGACTTCTTTTTGTGCTTTTTTTTGAAGACATTTTGCTTTTGATCCAAAAAGCTTCGTCAGTTAGAAAATCTGGTGGAAAGTTCCAGCCCATTTCCTTAGGCTGAGGGAAAAAATCTCAAGTCACAGAGTTCAAAGTTCAAAGAAGTTAAAGTTCAGAGCTCCACAAAGTTAATTTTTAAAATGACAATAACATATCTTATCATATCTTTAGCAGAAAATACCTTAGTCTTCTATTGATTTTCATAAATAGCCAGTCATTTTAAACAAATTTGCATTTAAAATTTGTTGGTGCACACAATTTAGATAATTTTGATAAAAAAAATAAAAAGGTGTTTCAAAGAGTAATTATATACCAATTTAAACCCTTCATTCAAAAACCCAAATTAAAGTGACAAATAAGCCTACACCAAGTTCCCAGACAGCCCGCCATTGGTGATACACCAAGAACATCCGCAATACAATGGCACCCATTGTACAATAAGGTACACAAATCATTATTATATAACCATGCCTAAAAAGTTTCTGCATTCTTTGTCCTCTCGTACTCTTGTCTTCATTCAAGTTTTTCCTCAGGTGTTTGTTTTTGCTGCCTGAGGCTGACACACCAACAATGCACAGGGCACTTTCAATTTAGCAGATTAAATTAGCAGGTTATGCTCAACTTTCAGTACATGCTCATCGCTTCCTGTGTGAATCTGGCTTTATTACTCAAAGCAAAGTGCAGGTTTTGAAAAGAAGTTTGGGCAACAGCGTTGACACAGACCTGAGTCCATTTTCCTTTTTTGAAACAAATTGACTTGGACTTTTGTAAAAATAGTGAATTGCACCAGACTGAAATGCACAAGACTTTGAATTGCTGTGACTTGTTGTACTACACAGTTGGTCTAATGGCTTAAAAAGCAAGCAAGACTGCCATGAATTTTTCTAGATTTTCACCAATGAATTACAGGAAATTCTAACCCTTTAATATAATGAAAGCAATTGTAACTATAATTTGTTTAAATGAGCCTTTTCTTCACTAAGTTGATCATTTTAATCATTTTAAATTTTGCAGTGTGTGCTCAGCACAAAGCATACTTGGGGTGTATCCCAAACAGTATACCACTTAATAAGAAATGCACTGATGAGGGTGCATGCACCATTATTACATGCCCTACAGAAGTGCAGGTTATAGGCTGTAAAAAGCACCAGTTAATTTGGGATGAAGCCTACAATAACAGCTATCACAAGTTGTCAAATTGTTTAAAAAGCACAAAGGAAGAATTACAATAAATTAAAACTGTAAAAAAAAAAAAAAACAATGCACACTTACTCAGGTTTCAGAAGTCCAGACACCATCTATTTAATAATGAAAAAATGGGTTGCCATCTCATGCACACAAGCGCTCTCTCTCTCTCTCTCTCTCTCTCTCTTTCAATTTCTAACTCACTGTGGCCCGTGTATACTGTGTTCACTCACCCTACTTCCACCTCCTGCACAGAGGAGCTACTACTGTGACCAGCTACCAGATGGTGTGTCATGCCTAGGTCAAAACACTAAACATGGAGGCTTTATGGGAGGGTTGTGAAATCACTAGTCTATTGCTTGTTAATTGGTTATCATTAACCAGTGGGTTTCCATGGAGCCATTTAACCTGCAACTATACCCACTCACTGGTAGGAGAAATAATCCATCACCACCTTGGCTGGGCCTTTGGATGATCTCAAACTTGAAGAGTGCTAGCACCAGATAAGAATGAGTGATCTGTATGTTGGAATCCTTTATGCAGTTGGGCCATCGGAGTGGGGCATGGTCAGAACAGAGGGTAAAAGGGCATCATAGTAGGTAGGTAGTAATGGAGAATAAGGATTGCTCATTTGATGGCCAGACAATCGGGGCACTCCAGTTACCTGTAATTAGGCAGATTAATACAATTAATACAGAGCCATAAGCTGGTAGGCCTTATCTCTTTCTCAGTTTCAGCAGTTTGTGCTACAGTAGCTCTTTTGTGGGATGAAATCAGACATAGTAGGCTTTCTTCCCCTTGCCGATGTGCATCCAGTAATTAAAAGTCATGCTTATATTTATAATTGTTAGCTTGTCAAATTACTTTTGAGCCTTTAAAAATTGAGAGACTTTGTATAAAAATGGTTGTAATTACTAAAAGGTTAATGCTGAGGTTAAAATAATCTTTTTGTTAAACGAAATCAATTACAGCTGAAAGTCTACACTTCAATCACATCTTGACTGCATCATTTCAAATACATTGTGGTAGTAGAGAGACACTGTCCAACTCTGTCCAAATACTTATTGCCCTTACTGTGTTTGTTTATACAACATATACACCAATCACCCATAACTTTAAAACAACCAGCCTATTATTGTGTAGGTGTAGTGTATTGTGTAAGGTTGTGTCATAACTATGTCAAAACAGCTCTAAACCATCAAGGCATGGAATCCACAAGAATTATCCTACTGATAGAGGCTACTGCCTTTAAGGTATACCACTGCCATAAAGGGCATACTTGGTCAGCAGCAGTGTTAAGGTAGATGGTAGGTGCCAAAGTAACATTGACATATTGTCTCTGGGACTATTCAGTGACATCCACCTTGCCTTAGAGGAATAACTGTTAAGTATAGACAAAGGATCCCTGCATGGATGAGTGTTGAAATATTAATCAGTACAGCTTTTAGAGAAATTAAAAACTGTCTATTATTAGAGCACACTTACCACCCTGTGAAGTTGATCTTTAGCAATGGAAAAAATTAAGGGACTACTGAATCGGAATCAGCATTGCATCTTCTGTAATTGTAATTAATGCATGTTTTATTTTTAATAATTTCAGGGCAAGCAGAAAGGATGGCTATATACTTGGGTAAGACTTCAGTAGACAAATAATTAAATGCAAATATAAAGCAAATTGTAATTGTTATTATGGATTCTCTGGTGATACTGTATGTTCTTAACAAATCTTACTTTGTATTTTCATGTAGACAGAGCTTCTAAACATAGTATCAGAATCTACAAAACCTGGTATACTGTACGTCATTATTGAAAGCAAACTGCATGACCTAGAGTGGAGTCACAAGGATGTTATTTACCTTCTATATGATGAACAGCTGAAAGCCTTTTTTCAGACAATGCGTAAGTTTTTTCCCTTTCTTGTTATTTAGGTATTTCCATCATTTGTATTTTTGTATGTCTAGTTAAGGCTTAATTATTTAATAGTCAATAGAAAATGTCAACATTTTTGTTGCCCTAACAAAAAGACATTTTATCCAGCAGAGACCTCATTACCAAAAATGGTTGTGAAAAATAATGTAAAATAAGCAGTTCAACAGCATGGTAGTAATGAAAACAATAGCCCTCACAAAGTACTTAGAATAATTACAAATTACTTAAAAGGACTGTCATGGTTCTTGCGTCCGTGTCCCTTCTGTCTCTCTCTCTGTGTGTGTGTGTGTGTGTGTGTGTGTGTGTGTGTGTGTGTGTGTGTGTGTGTGTGTACAAACGGAAAGGGGCAAGATCATGGAAGAAGTATTCAGAAGTATATAAAAATGCACACACACATTAATGTTCAGCAATGTTTCTCATTTATTCCAAAGCGGACATTGTATTTATATACAAATATATACAATTAAAATAATGTTGTATAAATTGTGTGGTAAGATAGGACATGAGTGGTAAGTTTAAACAAAGTGGGACATGAACTTGATGTGGATTTGCCAGTTCAAAGTCAGGTAACTGCACACAGGCCTAGCACTGGGGTACTAAGAACTGGAAGTAAACGCAAGTGAAAATTCACACAGGTTTTCTTCAGACCAGAAGAAAATTTCCAGTGTGTCAGAAAGCTGCTACAAAGGTTACTATATGTGTATATGTAAAAGTAAGATGTGTTGAAGACCACTCAGGACTGTTTGCTAGCTGTTAGTCCCCTTTCTTAGTAGGGGTTGCATCTAACAAACGTTTCCCAATTTTGCTGGCACAAATCCACTGCAGCTGAGAGACCGAAAAGATAGCACTACAGGTGACAGCCATGACAGTGCAGTGTTGGCTAAAGGTGGCGTCCCTTCTTCCTAACATTCAGGCTACAAAGCAAAACGTGGTCACCTGGAAAAAGTTTATCTAGTAAACTATAAATACCTGGTACTTATCTGTAGATTACACTTAATTATTCAGATGAAATGTGTGATGTGTACTAGGTGAGTATATATAGGGATAGTTGGCCATTTACAGATGGATCTTTTATAGTATGGTTAAAAATTCTGCATACAAGATATGCATGCTGTGGATACAAGAAAGTATCCAGGTGTTCAAAGGGTTGGAAGAGAACTAGCATAGTATTATTATCAAGCTATGCTATCAACATGGGTCTGAAGTTCAGAAGAAAGACCATGTTTAAATCTTCTGCTTCTACACAGTTGACATTCCACAAATTTCTATTTTAAAGGTACCTGTGGTGAATTAGTGTTACTAGCTCTTTAAAACGATGATGTAGGACATCGGCAGTTCATCGGTGGTTACATCAGTTGTTGTCCCTTTTCAAAAGTACGTGCGAGGGCTGCGACACTGGGCATGTTCAGAGACATGTTGCCTTCCTCATTGGCTGTTCCAGCCTGGTAGAGATGTGAACCTGTTGGATTGGTTGCGCTGTGCCTCTGACCCCATGCATCATAACACATTATCGACTAGTGCTGCGCTGTACAAACAACAAGCACATAAATTGCAGAAAATTGGTTACAGGAAAGCTGAGTTGGCAAAACGTTGGCTGCATAAGCCATTTTGTATTTATCGTCACACTCATCCCTGACATCATTCTCGCCCTCAGAGTCACTAGAATGTGACGTCTCTCTGTCTCCAAAAGACTCCTCCCTCTCTGATTCAAATGGGTAACCATTTACACCCATTTTCCATTGCTGCCATAGTTGCTTCTTGAACACCTTTTTTTTAATTACTCAAAATGTCACTTGCTGAATAGATTTGCTTGTTTACTTGCACTGCACAACCCAACCCAACAAGCCCACATCACTTCCAGGATAAAATGACTATCTTTTTTTTTTTTAAATGATTACCCAGTTTTGTGCTTTTTATGGTCATTGTGTTAAAATAAGTGTCTATGTCACTTAAATGTATTACATATGCACAAATTATGCTGTAAGGATACTCTACTCTTTAATCCCTCTCGATTTGTGGCTTTTCACACCTCTACTTGCCTGTCTCCTACTATTCAACATCTCTTTCTGAGATTTGGTACCACAGAACAAAAGCTATGCAGAGAGGCAACCAAAGTATTTATCACTTGTACACTTTTAAAATGCTTTTATTTTTACTCTGGTGAGAAATGAGACTTTCCATGTGTTAATGCAGAGCAAAAACAGACAGACAAAATCTTCATGGAACATGTCCCAACAAAACAACTAATAGGAAGATCTTGCAATCTAATGGAACAACTGATTGAGAAAATGATGGACAAGTCAATACCATGCAAACTACTGAAAGAAATCACTGACAGTAAACAACAAGCCAACACTTACTTTCTAGGTAAAGTATGATTAATGTGCCTAAATCATATCTTTTGTATGTGGCAAGTTCATACTTAATAAGCACCAAATGGTTAAATAGCCCTTAAGATTTAAAGATGCTTACTATTTCTCATTCGCCCTTTGATGTGTATGAAATATACTTGACTTGTTCTCACCCCTGCATTCAGAACAGAGCTTCATTTTTAAATAATGCATTCATGAAGATATTTACTTATTATAATTTAAATATTTAACTTACTTATTATAATTTAAATAGGAAAATTAGTTTGAAGAAAATGAAATGTGCTAAAAGGGAAGTCCCATCCCAAAATTTAAAGAATGCCCACTTGAAGTCAGGGGAATATATAATCATGCCAGAAAGTTGTGGGTTCCAGCCCTGTGCTTGGCAAAGACAATTCTGTGTGGAGTTTGCACGTTATCCCTGTGCTTGAGTGTGTCTCCTTTGGGTGTTCCAGTTTCCTCCCACAGTCTAAACACCTGCACATTAGGTTAATGGGGCTATTCCAAATTGCCCCAGGTGTGAAGGGAACTTATTTTTAGAGCCTGTGCTCTGTGAGGAAACTCTGCAGTTACTTGTGGCAAAAGTTGGAAAATTAAAAAAATAATAAAACAGTGTAGCAAATTTCCAGTTCAGGATACAAGAAGCTCAGAGACAAGTGCATAGTTTATTCTGTTTATTCACTTTTCCATAATCAACTGGACCTTTTCAGATGAAAGATGAAGTCACTACTTATATTTCAGGTGCACCCAAACCACACACTAGACATACACACCCAGCATAGATACTGCTCCCAGGTCTCTTTCTCCGATCACCAACTTCTCTCGATCTAAAAGCACACATGGAGTACACACATTAGTGAATCCTTCATTCACTCACCTGCTGGCTTTACCTTGATCCTCTCTGTCTGTAGAGTGCTCAATCATGCCCTCATTGCCACACACCCACCACCTGACTCAGGCTGAGGAGTCTTCTGGCCTGCAGCTGACTCCCACCCCCATCCCTCAAGTTGGGGGAGGTAATCAGCTGCTTCCATCTGCGCCACCAGCCTGTGAACCACCTTGAACATAAATGAATGTAAAGCATGGTATCAACAAGTGATCTGCACATTGGCATCTATCATGCTGTAGAACAGGGCATGATTTGGACAGAGGGTGAAAGGGCAGCCCAGTAAGTAGCACCAAAGTGTCTGGACTGCCCACTTGATTGTGAGGCACTCCTCTATAAGACTTGCTCTCCCTTGCAGCTGATGTACAACACGGGGTGCTCCTCCCTCTCCATCACCTAGAACAAAACGGCCCTCAGCCCTCTGTCCATCTATGTCCCTCTGTGCATCCATCTGCAATACAAAAGAAGAGAAAAGTCAGGCACATGGAACAGCGGCTCATTCACATCGCTCCATACACTGAACCAGATCTGGCACCCCCTTTTTAGTAAGGCCAGTCAGTGGTCTGGTGACATCTGAAAAATTAGGTACAAACCTATAATAATTGCCAGCCAATCCCAGAAGCTGCCTAACCACCTTTTGGTCTTAGACCTCAGGCAAGCTCCAACTGTCAACTTGCCCAATTGCACACTTATTTGGGTTTGCCATGAGCTCTGCATGTGTCAAACCTCTCAGGACAGCTTTTATATGTTGCAAAAGCTACTACCAACCATCACTGTAGATTATGATGCCATCTGAATAAACAGTGGTGTACACACTATCTGGGTGAAGGATTCAGTCCATGAGATGTTGAAATGTTGCCAGGGCCCCAAGCAACACAAAATAAAGTGTGACCAATTGGTGCAAACCAAATAGTGTTGAAAAAGGTGATTTCTTTTGGGTTAAGACAGTCAAGGGAATATGCTAATGTCCCTTGTTAAATGCAGTGTTGAATAAAATTGAACTGTGGCTAACCGATCAAGCTGCTCATCAATGCGTAGCATGAAATAGGCATGAAAAAGGCAGTTGAATAGGTTTTCTGTTTTGTTTGTGTGTCCTGCATCTCTTTGTATACAGCCTTTCTGGTCTCAAATTATGGATTTCTTGTTCTGTTAACAAGTCAAGTGGCCACTTCAAATAAATCAGATGTATTTAGCTGAGATATGCCTGTAAAACAGTCAGTAATTTTTAATAAACACTTTAAAGTGACCTAAACCAAAAAAAAATTTAATAACATAGTGTATTTCTTTCAATAAAGGAAAAAATATGAACACATTTCAGAAGAAAATAAAGGAAGCAAAGGAGAGATTCAAAAATTTTGAAAGCTGGAAAAGCAAAGTTAAAGCACTCAGTGACCTCAGCCAGGGCTTGCCAGGTACTTTTATTCTATTCTATTTTATTAAATTTTATTTTGTTTGTTATATATATATTTTTTAATATACTTCTTTTAAAGATGATTTTGTACAGTTTTATTCACCAGTCAGATTTTTTTTTTTTTATAATGAACCACTTACTCATTGCCTAAAGGTTCTGTGGTAAATTTATGAATGAGTATATTGATAAAACAAACAGCTGAGCAAGCAGAAGATATGAATTACCTCAGGGTTAAGCAGGGTATAAACAAGTCTTAAATATTCATTGTTATTGCGCTGATTGTAGTTCGAGATAGGCTCCCAGCCATGTGTCCTTAAGCAGTGCTTATATCACCACAGCAGAGCACGCTGGAAGCTGTAGTCTAGAACCAGCATTGCTTATGCCTTTGCGTGGTTGAGTGTCGTACATGAAGGTTGGGAAGTGGACATGACAGGTGGTTAAAAGCAAACCCAGTCTTGAACATCTATCAGTAGAGATATCTTTCAGGAGCTCTATCTATATTTCTATAATTATTAATTTAAACTATGGAATTAAACTAATTTTGACATTTACTATTAAAAGCTCCTTTGCAAGATATTTTTAAATCCTTAATATAAAATATTATGACATATTCTATATTAATATAATATTAATATTGTATATAAATTATTCAATTAATATTATTATATATGATTTAACTAATATTTTATATGTTACTTCATTTTCTTTCAATGCATTTCAGTTGATGTAAAACATCTTGAGGCAACTTTGTCAGTCGAATTGAATACAGAGGAACGTTCACTGAAAACTATCATGGACATGTTGATCAGTGAAGAACCTGGAAGTGACACATACTTTCTCAATATTGAGGATTTTCAAAAGATAATTTTGTTGTCTAAAAGCAAATTTTTCAGGGAACTATGGAGAGAAACAGCAAAACAAGCCAAGGACACTGAGTTTACAGATATTTCATCAATTCCACTGGATCAAGTCTATGAAAAAATTTACAAACCAGCATTTGAAGAATACAGAAATTCACATTTAGCATTAAAGGGTCTCTTGATGAGTTTGCAGGACTTGGAGAATAAACTGGGCAAATTTTTAACCAGCATTTCAACAGAACTGGATACAATGGCAAAAGTCTTCAGTGAAGGTAGTCAATGGATTCAGAAGACACATGAACACATTAAACGTTACATAGCTCTTCAGTCTGCAAAAGAAAATGCAGACGTTATCATTGAATTAAAAAATAACCTTGCTCTGTGTGGAGACTTCGGTGGCATTGATAACCTTGAGGTACGCAGTAACTTATATTTCTCCTTTGTTTTAGATTACAAATTTAGCAAAAATTTCAAACACAAAGTAGGCATGGTAATGAAATATGAGCTTTATTAAAAACCTTTAGATAATTGTATTTAATAAACTGCAGTTGCCTTTATAATAATTGATTTATTACTGTTGAAATTAAGCCAACATCCTTTTCCATTTGTCATCATTGAAAAATGCTATGCCTTTATAATATGTTGCATATTAAATTGGGATAATGTTTAATTGCAGCATATGGATGGAAAGTGTTTGCGTGATCTCACTGAATGTGCATCAGAACTGAAGAAAATTCCAGAACAAACAATTAACTTTCTAAGAGAATTGAATAAATGCATCAGAGCCGGATTCATCTCCTGGATTAAAGAAATCATAAAAGGTTAGAGTTCTAAATCTGTCACCATAATGAATTAAAGGCAATTGTAAGTTCAATTTTTTATTTTAAATAAAGAATTATATAAAAATCTATAGGCATGCAAATGAACAATGACAAAAAAGACATTGTAAGCATTATATAATTAAAAGGCACATTGGACACAAGAGGACACGGGTGTATTTCCTAACTGTATTCCTCTTTTATAACAATAATTACAATTTCACTTGACTGTTTGTAATTTTCCACAAATTTCGGGAGGGGGGGGGGGGAGGGGGTCTTTCCTTCTTTAACAAGCCTTAAAAGATTAATTATAACTTGATTGGAGATTTCTGAGCCATTAGTGTAATTTAAAAATGTGTACAGAACATTGTTAACAAATTAAAAGCACAGTTATTTCTCATTAAAAGAACACTTGTTAGAGCACATGTTAATAAAATTGTTTGACATGTATTGCTTCATGTATTTAAGACACTGGAGAGCTAAGTGCATTTGTGGAGCTGGCCTCTATCTCTGCTGGAGAAAATGCTATGGACATTGACAAAGTGTGCTGTTTCAGAGACGCCATATCTGCTGCTACACCAATAATATATCAGCTCTCAAAGGAATCTGGAATTAGAGAGCTTCTGCAAGCTATCATTCAACTTAAACATGCCTTAGACAGTGATCAAAAACTGGAAGCTAAGCTGGTAAGTTTAACTTAAAATGCACTGTTTAAGTATGTGTCCCCCTGACCATCACACCTATGTGGTTCTTCACCAAACCATTTCACAATTTGAAAAGAATGTCTCTATATGCAGTCCAGCCCAAATGAGCCATATGGTTCGCCTAACACTCCTGGTGGGCCCACCACCTGCAGGAGAAAGGGTAGGGTCTGATGCTGTGTGAATCATGCAGTAGCCTTGGTTGTCCAATCCCCATCAGACAAAATTGGCTTCAGGGACATGGAACATTCATTTGTTTGATGTTGAAAGAACTTGATGGAGAGGTTGAGAGATACCAGATGAATATAGTCAAGTTCAACTCAATGCACAGTACAGGTTCTTGAATCTCCTGGAGTGGGGATTGGAGGAGTTATACACCTATGACTGTGTGGCCACTTCCAGCTCCACCAACATCATTAAGTTTGCGAACAACACTGTGGTGGGCCTGATCTCTAACAACGACGAGATGGCCTACTTAGAGGAGGTTAGAAACCTGGAATTATGGTGCCAGGACAACAACCTCCTCCTCAATGTCAGCAAGACTAAGGAGCTG
>JBCNYH010000025.1:4412062-4423199 GCA_039654325.1 Tandanus tandanus
GACACCTCTTGGGAAGGAGATCCAGAGCTGCCTTGTAAGTGTTTGAAAGGTGAAACCTCAAACCGCCCCCTCGGTTTTTTTTGGATTGAAAGCGAAACGTCTTCAAAAACCACAAAAAAGTAGTCCAGTTGCCTCGACTCAAGCTTTTTAGGATTATTATGACCTGGATGATTGAGAATCTACACCAACAATCCAGAAGGTTGTTATGTTCAGCAAGAGAAGGAATTGGAGAAAAGTTGAAGGGCTACTCGGCGTTGATAAACAGCAGGCGCTGAAGACAAGACTTCATGCTGGAAATTCAGTTCATGCTGGAAATTCAGTTCCTGGGCTTCAAGCAGCCGTGCCCCAGAAAACCCAAAAAACTATGTCAAATGTCAAAACTTCCACTCCTGTAAAAGACTTTGGAGAAAATTGTAGCAGAGCAGCTCACTTCTTTTTATAGAATCACCATATTTTAGATAAATATCAGTCAGGTTTTCGCAAAATGCATTCAACAGAAACTGCATTACTTAGGGTGTCAAGCGACATTATGAAGGCAGCCGACTTTGGACATTAGACAGTTGTGCTTTTATTGGATCTCTCAGCTGCCTTTGACATGGTTGATCATAAGATTTTGATTAATAGACTTTGAGATGTGGTTGGGCTTTCAGGCGTGGTTTTAGAATGGTTCTCCTCCTACCTCTCTGACCGAAGTTTTAGTATTTTTGCATATCAGTTTCTGTCTGAATCGACACAGCTTACCTGTGGGTTACCTCAGGGTTCTGTCATGGGCCCAATACTCTTTCTCTTATATCTTCACCCTTTAGGACAGATACTTAGTAAGTACAGCGAGGTATCATACCACATTTATGTGGACGATATCCAACAGTACTGTTCTTTTAACCCTCTGAGCTCCACAAATTATCTTCCTTTCACTCCCCATCCTACAGTCTGAGGTCAGTATGCCAGATGTTACTTTCTGTCCCAAAAACATACTTTAAGACGCAAGGTGATTGCTCCTTTGAAGCAATAGCACCTAGATTGTGGAACACCCTACCTCTTTTCCTCCGCTGTCTAGACACTGTCAATCTATTTAAAAAGCAGTTAAATACTTTTATTTTTAAACTGGCTTTAATTTAGACATAAGTTTTTGTTTCTTCCTGTGTTTAAACCTGTGTCCTTAATCTGCCCTTTTTGTATTTAATGTAATGTATTTTACTTGTATTGCATTGTAAAGCACCCTGTGATTTATTTATTTTTTTATCTGTGAAAGGTGCTCTGTAAATAAATTTACTCACTTACCCCAAGGCCGATCACGTGCCACAGGGGAAGACATGATGATGATGATGATCAAAATTCAGCAAAACTGCAGCCATCAAGAAGAAAAATGTCATGAAGGCAGAATATCACTTATAGATAATCTTCACGTGTTTTTGAGTGGTTTGAAACAAGTTTAGATCCTCATCACCAATATAATGTGGATAAGAAATCACTAGCACTTAGCATGTGGTCGATGGTTAATAAGGGAAATATTTGGAAATAACAAATAGCAAATGTTTCTGGTGGCCATTTTGATGAGCAAGCCAATTGGCACTTTATATGTAGTGAAAGAAATTGATAAAATTTGCCAAAAGCTCAAATCTGATTTAATAAAAGGCAACAGTGTTTCTTATTGATGGTCCACCAGCTCAGTTGACATTAACATGTAATGTGCCAAGGAGTAGTGCCCAAATGTGTTTTAACACTTTGCTGTTGAGCTCACTGTCTGGTCCTCTGCATTTAATTTAATATATAGAAGAGAGATGGTAAACGAGTGAGCGATTTGAGACACAGGGTAAGTCTTCAGGAATGTAGATCTCTAGCAACAGGGTTGGGCACCCTCACTCTAGCCTTTACTGTTTGCCAAACAAAAATTTCATTATGGAATTGGTATGTGTGCACAAATTGTGTACTGATTAAATATTTAAAGTTTAGACCATGGCATAATTGCATATTGGCCATAAGGTCAGTACTGACCAAAAATTTACATTTACAGCATACACTCTTATCCAGAGTGACTTACAATTATCATTTTTGTACAACTGAGCATTAACGGCGTTGCTCAATGGCCCAACAGTGGTGATAGTGGGGACTGAACCGATGATCTTCGCAACAGTAACCCATCGCCTTAACCACTAAGCCACCACTGCCACACCTTCCAAGTTGATTGACAAATAACCTTGGAATGTCTAAACTGAAATTTTAATGCAGGATTTGATTTGTTGTTTGGTACACACACAATATAAAACCGTCTTTGTTACTCAGAGAATAACCATAGTATTCACTGATGTTTTTCAGGTTTTGGAGCAGATAATTAATGTGGGAAAATGCTTCCTTGAGCTCTGTGATGCTGGACATATTTTGTTTCAAGACTGGGAGATGACAGCCTACTGCCAACAAACACATAAAATTAAAATATGGGTGAAATTCGGTATGACAGATGTAGAGATCAAAGGTCACAGACCATTGCTTGATGAGTTGAAAGGATTATGTGAAAGCATGAGAGGTTGTCTCTCTGAATGGTTAAAGTACACAGAGCAAAAAAGGAACACATACTACTACTTAAATTGCTTTACAGCAAAGCAGCTAGTCTATCTGTGTTGCTCTGTGGCTGAATTTCGGAATGAGTGGACAAACATTCGCACTGGTCTTCTTAACATGTTATCCATCATTAAGGACAACATTACAGAAAAGGATGTGCAAACTGCAGTTATCAATGCACTCGAAACCCCAGTTGAAAGTGGGGGATCACAAGAATTTCTCGAGCTCAAGAAGTTCCTCAATGTTTTTCCAGATGTAATAGAATATTTTCTTGAAACAGGATATACAGAGGAACAAATCAAAGCAGCAATTATGTCTTGTGAAGAAGATGAGGAAGAAGCAGGAGGTTCTAGAGGCACAGAGAATATCGAGGCGTACCAAGAAACTGTAATGGAATGCATTGATGATCATCAAAATGATGAAGAATGGGTCCAGGAATGGTGTGAGAAATATGAGAGAAGACGAGAGAGTGTTCTTAAAAATCAAATGAAATTCAAAGGTGGATTGATGGATGAACAAGTGTCTTTTTCAATGACAGAGGAACAAATTACAGCAGCATTTGAAAACTTGGAAAATTCTGATGAAAAGATAGTAATGCTTTGGCAGACTTACCACAACAAGCTCTCAGGGCTTGTATCAGACAAATTTGTAGACTTGGATGTTCTTGGAGAAACTCTTAACCATCTTTCCAAATCTTCAGAAGTGACTGTGAAACGAAAACTGCCAGTCATGTTGGAACAGGGCAAACCCAACCTGATTTCCTGCAAAGACGTTGAAATGCTTCCACTTTGCCTATCTCTGTACAGTGATAAAGAGCAACCACTGCCAACCTATGATGAAATTTTAGTCTGTACTTCTGAGACAACTGCAGAAGATGTGGAATTGATCATCAGGAGAGTTGTACAGCCTGGCAGCACACATGAGAAGATCTACTGCTTACTAAATGCACACAAACTAAATCATGATGTGTCTCGAAAATTTGAGTCCATTTTCTACAAAAAAGAAGCACATGGGGGCACATATAAGAGCGATTACCAACTAATTATTTTCTGTGACTCAAAGGCACATCAGAGTTATGTTGCCACTGCTTTTGACATGTTTCGCAGGACAGTGTCTGAGAGTCTGAATCGAAATGAAGAAATTAAACAATACCTCCTACACAAGTACCAGACATCCTCGAAAGTTAAAAGTGGATTTACACAACTGAACCAACCTGACCAATTTCAGCTGAAAACAAAACTCATCTTCTCAGAGCATGCTGGCATGGGTAAGAAGAACTCTCCTTCACTTGGTTTAATTATTTAGCAGATAAATTTAATTAATAAGATTTTATTAACCATAATGGTAAAATGACCAAAATGTGCTGTTACTGAGCTGTTGAGTATGTAGGTATGTGATGAATTTGGTATCCGTGGCAGCTAGCCACTGTGGGTGCCCAGCGGTAACCTCTGGGCATTAAAAACTCTTCTCATCAGCAGAATGTAATGAAAGACAGTTTTTAGAATAATTCTTAAAATAAAAGTCTGTCTACTTTAAAACGATTTTCTTACAAGGAAACATGCCTTTTACAGTTGTTTAATGATAATCATAAACCTCTGATTATTTACAAGTAAAATGTTTATAACCTTCTTGTTAATTAACATATTCGGTCAAACTTGGCGTTATATTTTATATCCTATGTAATGCTATGTCATCTAAAAAAATGTGTCATACCTTCAGTATGTAAAGCATCTACAGTACAAATGTAATATATAAAGTGAATATGACTTTGTGTGTGTAATGTATTGTACTACAACAGGAAAATCTCTGTATGTGAGAAATCTAGTGAAAGTGTCTGAAGAAAAGCTTAAAAGTGAAGGATTTACTCATAAAACAATACGCATAAGCCAGTCACTGCTGAGGACTGAAGATATTGCATCTCAGCTGCAGCAGTATGATGACAAACCCACAGACGAAATCCCCAGAATCTTTCACTTTGACATTCCTCCTGTGGTTAGTATTTTCATTTTATAATATATTGATAAAGCAAAGTACAGGCATTCTTGATACTGTAAATTTTCAATGACGAGCATGTACGTTGCAATGAACGTGAGTATAAAGTGTGCCTCTATAGTTGGGGTAGTTATTTATTCCTGTGTGTTTGATCAGTTAGTGACTGTGATGGGATATTGAATGTGGTGTGTGGGTGTCGAAGTTTGTGGTGTTTTCTTGAATATGCAGCATTAGATATTTGGGAATACGGGGATATGGCTATTTTTGCATGCAGCACAGTGGCTCAGAGGTTAGCACTGCTGCTTTACATTGAGAAGCTTCTGGTTCAACACTTGCCAAGGGCTTTTTTGTGTGATGTTTGTATGTTCTCCCCATGCTTGTACGGGTCTCCTCCAAGTATTCGGTTTACCTCCCTTAGCCCAAATACAATCCCCGTTTCCAGAACTTTGACTACAGTAGACCATGACTTTTCTTACTTGCTAATGTTGCTCTACTGTAGCATTTCAGGGTTTAACTTTTCAAGTCATCTGACCTGTACATTTTGTCGGAATATTATCAAGATGCCATCATGATGTGCTCCAGCAGTGGTACAAGAGTACCATGGAAATGCGACTCAGCATGGCAGCATGGTAGTTTGACTACATTGGTGTTGCAATTCCATTAAAAATTGCGAATTATAATAATTTGTGTTTTACCATACCCAGATTCGTTTATGTGGGAAAGAGACTTTAGGTTAACTAGCTATTTTAAATTGCCCATAGGTGTGAATGTGAATGCCTTCATTCCCAGGGACCCCATCAGAAAAGTGTAGATGGATGGATATTCTGGTATATGGAGTTTTAAAACACAATGTGCTGCTTAAGTGTGAAAATGATTCCCCACAACTAGCCTTCTGTATACAAAGGTTTACCATATACACTGATTATCCTATTGCTCCACCACTAATGTTTATAAATTCTTTGTTTAGGTGACAAAAGGACTGTACACTTTTCTGCTGCAGCTGTTTGTGCTGAGATGTTTCCAGAGCCCTGACGGTATCATATGGAGGTGCAATGACTCCCACGTCTACTTGGTGGAATATACAAAAAGAAAGCACAGGGAATGTGACCGCCATAGCACTGAGGTAATCACCATACTAAGTTATATTAAGTTTTGTGAAATTAATGTGGTAGTTATTTTGTGAGTTTAAATTCCAGAAACTACTTGCTTTGTGATTCAGCTGGATTCTACTTTAAGATTTAATTTTTAGTTTAAACACACACACACACACACACACACACACACACACACACACACACACAATGGCTAACCTTAATCCACCAGAAACTTCTCTAATGACTGCTTTTAAACATCTATATTTCTTTTTTCTATAATTATTTGGATGTAACTTAACATGCATTAAAAAAGGAAATATCCGAATTGGGTAGATATAAAATCTGATGTACAGTATTAAATTTAGGTTTATTTAATGTGGTCAGCTTTTCAATGTGTTTAAATATTTAGTGGAAAATGTAATCATTTCTGAAACTATTTCTTACTCTCAGATATCATCTCAAGTAGAAGATACATTTTTGGAAATGTTTCCAACTGTTAAGTGTCTTTCACCTGAGGAAACCCTGAGACATCTGAAAGAGAACAGATCATACCATAAAGACTTCCAGCTAATGGATGATGCTGAGTTTCGAAGTGAAGCCTTTCAGCGCACTTACCAGTACTTTAAAATCTACAGACAAAACCAGGACCAACTTGAGAGTTTCTCTTTCAATGACAAACATGTTGAAGATTCACCAAAGGAATGGTTGGAGTGTCTTCTACAGTTTTGTGACATTAAAAACCCATCTTGGGGAGAACTGAGGAATTTCACACATTTTCTGAACAGCCAGTTGAAAAAATGTGAGCAGTCTATTTTTTGCAGTGCTGCCTTAAAAGAGGACCTGACAGGCTTTAAAAAGTTTGTTGTGAAATTCATGATGACAATGTCCAAGGATTTTTCCATGAGATCCCTTAAGACATCGGATGACAGTGATGAAAAAGTGGAAGATGCAGAAGCTGTGGAAGATGCAGCTCTTCGAGAATTTCAGCTCCGAAGACGATGGGAACAACAGGCCCATCCTTACATCTTATTCAATGCTGATAATGACTCCATGACATTTTTAGGATTCCACATTGAGAATTTAGATGCAATTGATGCTCGGACTAAGGAGGTAGTGGAAAAGAAAATTATTGATAGGAGACTTTTTAACCAATTAAAAGCTCAAAAAGTACCATTTAACATTGCCTTTGAGAAAATGGCCCGTGATGAGCAGCTTAAAATTATAGGCCGAGTGTTAGGGGTCAGTAGTATGAATGACCCTGATGATACGTATCAGTTGACACTGGATAATGTGATGAAAATCCTTGCAATTCACCTTCGATTTGAGTCAGACATTCCTGTGATCATCATGGGAGAAACAGGATGTGGAAAGACCCGGCTGGTCCAGTTCATGTGTGATCTGTTGAGATCAGGGAAGAAGAGACAAAACCTGATTGTGGTACGAGTACATGGTGGCACATCATCAGAGGTCATTTATGAGAAAGTGAGGGAGGCAATTAAGATTTCAAAAAAGAATGAAGTCCATAAGTTGGATACAGTGTTGTTTTTTGATGAAGCTAATACAACAGAGGCTGTTAATGCAATCAAGGAGGTAATCTGTGACAAGTCCATTAATGGAGAGCAGATTGATGCACCTCGTCTGAAGATCATTGCAGCATGTAATCCATACAGAAAACACTCAAAGGAGGCCATAGAGCAACTGGAAAGGGCTGGACTGGGATACAGAGTTAGAAGTGAGAATACAGAGGAGAAACTTGGGCAGATACCAATGCGGCAGCTGGTTTACAGAGTTCAGCCATTACCTCCAAGCCTGACTCCACTGGTGTGGGACTTTGGAAAGTTAAATGAACACACACAAGAGCTCTATATCACACAGATGGTCAAGACTTTCTTTCACAAAGAAAATCTTCCCAATCCAGGTCATCAGGCTTTATTCACAAAGGTCATCTCTGTCTCTCAGAAGCATATGGCAGAACTAACTGATGAATGCCGGATGGTCAGTCTCAGAGACATAGAAAGGTGTATGAAAACAGTCATGTGGTTTTACCAACAAAGGAAAACATTATTTAAGGAAATTGACAGAATTAGAGAAAGCCAAACAAGCATCGATGATCTGGTTCGGTCTCTTATTCTTGGAGTCGGAGTTTGCTACTTGGCTTCACTTGAGAATCGAGATGAATACTTGAAACAAGTTTCAAAAGCTTTCTCTCTGTCCTGTGTTGAATTTGAGAAAGAGATTGAGCTTTGCAAAGAGGCATTCATCTCAAGTGTTGACTGTCCAGCTTCAGTGGCAAAGAATAATGCTCTAAAGGAAAATGTATTTATGATGGTTGTGTGTATGAACTTAAGAATCCCATTGTTCCTCGTTGGGAAACCTGGAAGTTCTAAATCTTTGTCGAAGACAATTGCTGCTCATGCAATGCAGGGAAAAGCTTCCCCAAATAATCTGTTTAAAGAATACAAGCAGGCTCAGCTGGCCTCATTCCAGTGCAGCCCACATTCTTCCCCTGATGGGATCATCTCAATATTTCGGCAATGTGCACAGTTCCAGAAAGGCAAAAACTTGAAGGAATATGTTGCTGTTGTTGTCCTTGATGAAATTGGACTAGCAGAAGACTCTCCAAAAATGCCACTGAAAACGTTACATCCCCTACTGGAATATGGATGCATTGATAATGAAAGTCTGGATGAGTTCAAAAAAGTTGGATTTATTGGAATTTCCAATTGGTCATTGGATCCAGCAAAGATGAACCGTGGCATATTGGTTCTAAGAACATCTCCTTTGACTAAAGAGCTGAAACACACAGCTCGTGGCATTTGTTCAAGTGTTAAGAAGCCAATCAACACAGAAATTGAGTATTTACTTCCCAAGCTTACAGAGTTCTACTTAAAAGTCCTTGAAGAACAGAAAACAGAATTTTTTGGACTCAGGGATTTTTATAGCCTTGTGAAGTTGATTATGTGCTATGCCATTAAGGCAAATGACAGACCATCAGATGAAGATATAACCAAAGCTGTGCAAAGGAATTTTGATGGTTTGGATTCTCTAAATGTTCTGGAAATATTTTTTGGTATTTATAAACAGAAAACGGAAAAATGTGACACAGTCTCACTACTCAAAGAAAACCTGGGCTCCGGGACTTCAGGGTTTACATCCAGGTATCTTCTGCTGCCAACAATCAATCATGCTGCCCTTCAGATTTTGAAATCACAGATGATCATTGATGAAAGCAACGTTGAAATCATCTTTGGATCAGGATTTCCACATGATGAAGAATATTCTCAGGTTTGCCGCACTGTAAATAGAGTAAAAACGTGTATGGAGACAGGAAGGTCAGTTGTCCTGCTTAATATTCAGAGCCTTTATGAAAGTCTCTATGATGCTCTCAATCAGTGCTACGTAAAATTAGGGGGAAGTTACTACGTTGACCTTGGCCTGGGATCTCATAGAGTTAAATGCAGAGTCAAAGATGAATTTCGACTGATTGTCATCGAAGAGAAAAGCACAGTGTATGAGCAATTTCCTACACCACTGCTAAATCGACTGGAAAAACACTGCTTGGAGATTAGTAACATTCTTCCGGACCATGCTCAACGAATGCAGGCTGAATTGGAGCACTGGCTAAATGACAAGCTCATCACCACCAAGGGAAAATATGACGATATAGTTGGCTTCACACAAGATACCTGTGCATGTATACTTTTACAGTGCTATCCACAAATAGTGACCCAGGAACTTGATCATGATAAGAGAGAGGAAGTTCTTGAAATGGCCCAGGAAATGCTTCTTCAGTGTGCAACTCCAGATTCAGTTTTGAGAACAAAATCCACAGAGGAAAACTCTGAGAAGTTTCTAGAAGTGTATTTCTCAAAACAGCCACATGGTAACCTAATAGAAGCTTTAAAAAAATACAGAGAGGCTGAAAATGATGGAATATGTTTTGAGGTACACTTTTCTTGTGTATTTGTCACCATCTCTTTTACTTTATTTGGTATAATTTTATATAACACTCAATTTTGGGTTTCTGCTTTATTTATTGTTTTAAAAAGGTATCCACATATTCTCGACTGCTCAACAAAAAAGATGTGGAGAAAATCAATAAGGAGCTTGGCATTACAGAGAGTGATTCCTGTCTCTTCCTACTAAATGAATTTTATACAGAGCAGTCATTTTCTCAAACACTGAGGTAATTCTTATACTGGATTATAAACTTTTCTTTTTTTTTTTTTTTTTTTTACTAAACTTTTAAAAATAAATACATTCAAAAAGTAAACTAGACTTATGAATGCTTGCCAAGGTCATTACATTAGTGACAAGGTCATTGTTTCTTCTAGTGAATTTGTTGGCATTGATACAGAAGCTCGTAAACTCCTGCTCCTGCAATCTTACTTTGATGATCGAAAACAAAGTCAGCGACTTCTCTTCTGTGTGAGGTAAAAGGAGAAAATGTTTATTAATGTATAAAAATATACAGTATATAGAGTTTTATCTGAAACTTTAAAGCCATTGGGTGGGTTTAACCACTACTTTAGTTCAGTGAGATATGAAGAACAAGTATTTAACTTGTTTATAGGCAAAATTAGAAACACCACAAACTTCCCACTAAAGAAAAAAGCCAGCGAAGGCAAAAGTCCACAAGAATAAGCAGGAACTGCAGATATTAACTTCAAAAAAATTGTAAGACATTGCTTATTAAGACAAGCCATTATTTTATTAATGCAACAATCCAATATAAAATATTAAAGATAATTTAGAAAAGCATGATACCATGATCTACATGCCACACATAGGGTTTGGTCAACCCCTGTTGTATCAAGTGCTATTTTATGTGCATGTGAATAATGTGTGAAAGATATTTTGTAAATTTAATTAAATTTGCAGTTATTTTCAGACAAGTAGTGATATTAATTCTTTAATATTAATTTATTTCTTTAATATTAATTTGATTTGACTTATTATTTCACAGAAACATTTATTTAAGTAACAAAAGCACACAAAAAAAAGTGTTTAAATATTTTAGCTAACCATCTAATTGCATAGTGTATATTTAAGCAAAGGTAGAATTTGCTTCAGGTAACAGTGCAAAGGTCATTGGTGGCAAGTAAGGTATCATGGTTGGGTATAGAATAACATCCACCAAAGGTTTAGACTTTGCAAGCAAGTATAGGTCATGGCTCACTGCATTTTGCCAAAATTCATGCAAGTATTGTATATTTTCCTGTTTTATTATGTGTGACTTACAGACACAGCATTACACGGATCAGAAGTTCATTCTCAGGAAAAGCTGCCTTTGATGTGGTGCTTCTTACAAGATTGCCCCGGATTTCAGGAGGCTGTGGATATATTGCAACATTTGGAGGTTATTTCTACTGAATGTATAGAACCGCACAGTTGAAATACTTACAAAATATATATACTGCTCAAAAAAATAAAGGGAACACTAAAATAACACGTCCTAGATCTGAATGAATGAAATATTCTTATTAAATACT
>JBCNYH010000025.1:4431683-4442097 GCA_039654325.1 Tandanus tandanus
GATTGTCAATCAGTGTTGCTTCCTAAGTGGACAGTTTGATTTCACAGACGTGTGATTGACTTGGAGTTACATTGTGTAGTTTAAGTGTTCCCTTTGTTTTTTTGAGCAGTGTACATATCACATCACAAGAATCATGTGAAGGCTGAGTTCAGCAAATGTGGTCATGTTTTTGTTACGCCAGGCAAAGATATCCATGCAAAGCTATCCATTTACACAGTACATGCTCATTGTCATGCAGGCACAGGTCAAAGTGAACATGAGCAAAAAGAAAATCAGAGACTAGGCAAACTCACAGGCAGGTAGAGGTCATACACTAGGCAGGCAGTATCATAGATTTGACATGAGGGGAAAAAATAAAAAAACAAAACAGGTCATACACATTACACAACAGGTCATAAAACATTGCATCATGTAATGGTTTGCGCATGTATTTATAGTCCTTTAGATGATTGATGTGCAACCAAATCACCGACACATGTGCATTTCATGTTTAGCGAGTTGTAATTCTTTCACCTTAGAAACCTGAAAACCTTAGCTGCACTGAATAAAGAAGATGATGGGAGGAATCTGTGACAGGACCATGGTATGGACGCTGGTGTAGACCTGAGCACAGACTTTTGAATCAATTCAGGAACAGGCCTCAGCCATAACGTGGACCCTGCTGAGGTCCATAGTGTGGCTTGGGCTCTGGCTTGCTTTCAGGTGTGCTCTCAGGTGTGGGCCATGGCAAAGTCCTGGGTGTAGAGCTTTATTCATTTATTAATTTTCTGAACCACTAAATGCTAATTAGGGTCACGGGGAGGCTGGTGCCCATCTCAGCCTACTCTGGATGAGGGCAGAGTACACCCTGGACAGCTGGCCAGGCCATCACAGGGCAGATACACGCTGACGGTAATGCAGCCTACTCTTGACAAAAATCAGCAATGGTGTAGAGCTTGGCATGGGTTTTTGAACCCTCTCAGGCTTAGGAATGATCTTGGAAACCTCCACAGGGGTCAACTGGGGAATGGCTTTTGGAACAGACTCTGGCAGCTGAATGTATATATGCTCCATTACCTGTTTAAAATTCCATGCCACTAAAGCACATATATGTGCACACAAGGGAAAATAAAGAAATGAACCCCAGTACAGAAGTGAGCTGGAGAACAGTCTGAGGTTTAGTGGCATTCTTAGTGGTGAGCTCAACATTAGGCCCAGAAGCCACAAGGGGTACACAACTGCAGGCTTTATCTCACTTAAAGACCAATCTGGGGCAAACCATGCTTTAATATGTGACAGAAGGTCATTTACAAACAAGGGTTCACTGCTAAACAGAGTAACATTCTCCTCCAGTGATGGTACAGCAAAGAAAAAAGGTAAAGTCCTAAACACAAAATCATAGTCACAGAAAATAGCATCCTCTCTATTCACAGGTTCATAATTGAGCACAGGTTCAATATTTAGCACTCACTGTTAAATGCAGATTCATAGTTAGACTGTGGTTTGGCATCATACAATTCAGTTAAAAAACAAGGGATTTGTGTCCATACATAATTTCACATTCATCCCTGGGTTCCCATTGTTTTTTAAGTTCACACTGTACCTCATGTTCCATAATACACTCATATTCTGGCTCACATTTAGGTGGATAACTACATAATTATTCACATTTAAAAGCATAGGCTGCCCTGTTAATCTCAGGAAAAACTCAGGGGTGAAGTCCATCCAGTTGGCATCAGGTGTCGTTCATTCATTCATTTATTTTCTGAACCACTTAATCCTAGGGTCGTGGAGAGGCTGGTGTCCATCTCAGCCAACTCTGGGCGAGGGCAGAGTACACCCTGGACAGCTCGTCAGGCCATCGCAGGGCAGAAACACGCTGACAACCAAATGGTCTACCCTTTACAAATGACAGCAATGGATCTTTTACATGCCTCTCACCACAGACAGTGGCACCACAGACATGACTGGCCTTTGATAACCTAGTTAGCTGCATTGTGGGGACAGCAGTGACAACTCGGTGATAGTGGTACTATAGTGATACTGACCTTCGGATCAGTAAGCTGCGAATCATGGTCCAGTCAAGTGCTTGTGGATGCGGCATTTGAAGGCATGGAGTCCATTATCTGTAATGGTTCCTATAACATAAGGAGGAAGATTATTCCAGATACTGACACTTGAATTGGGGAAGCTTCTGTCTAGTGATCCTTTTTTGACATTCGGAATGTTCAGAATATGTGGATAAGCTGAAGTACTTGTTGAGTGTACTGTATAGCTTTTTAAGGTGGAGGGAAAAAGGGCCTTCAGGTCATGTTTGTAAGTACCACAGAACTGTCCCAACTGATTTTCCAGGCTTTTCTCTGGATTTGTCTAGAACTGCCAAGTTCATGGCCGATGCTCCCAACCAGGATAAAGATGCATACTCTGCGGACTCAGGATTTATAGACACAGGCGTGGCTGGTGACATTCAGCTTGGTGGAAACTCTGCTCAGGGCCCCCCAAACTTCTGCCCAGCCCATTTTGACACATTTGAGTGTTGTGTTTTCCAGGTCAGCTTGTTATTAAAGGTAACCCCTAAGTTTCTTAGTTCTTGTTTCGCCTTTTCTTTGAGACGAAATGGTTGCCTTGCACTTAGATGATTCAAACGTTACCTTCCATTTTTCAGCCCACTGCTTCATCTTCTGCAAGTCAGAATTTAAGCTTTTCTTCACAGATTCTCGGTCTCTTGGTGACTTGATTGGAGCAAAGAGTGTCGAGCCATCAGCATATAGGAAGAGCTCTTTCTCGCAGAATTTCCCTAGGTCATCAATGAAGTGGGCCAAGAATGGAACCTTGTGGTTCAGAGATGTTAATGGTGCTCTTTTTGGTGACCGTCCACATACTGTAACACATTTGGATCTGCTAGAAATGTAGCTATTAATTTCCTTTGTAGTTTGGCAAGACCATTGTGCCAGAATTTGTTGAATGCTCCTTTTATGTCAATGACTTTCTTGTCCTTGTCAAGATCCTGTGTCCACCTCTGGGTGAGGATGTTCAAGAAGTCAGCTCTGCTATGGGCTGTTGAAGAAACACATGGTGAAGGTGTGGGAGAGAAGACTAGCAAGCTCAGCGCTGCATTCCTGCAAGACTCTGGCTGAATCTTGTCTTGTCCTGTAGCCTTGGCTGGATTCAGCCTTTGTAAATATTTACAGATTAACTTTGGATGGAATGTTATGTCTGTAATTGAGCTTTCTGTCTCAAATACCTCACAAATACCTCACAAAACACTTTTGACTTGTCTTTGGCAGTGATAATTTCACCAGATTTGTGTTCTGTGACCAGAATTGCAGGTATAGACAATTTCTCTCCAAGAGTGTTAATGACATGCCACCATTTCTTGCTGCTTAGGCTGTTGTCAGCCAGTTGATCTCTGAGTTTGTCATTGTGTTTCTTCCGAGCTGTCTTCTCTACTTTGAACTGATCCTTGTTCTCGGGGGTGTTGGATTTCTTTATCTGGAGAAACAGTCTGTGTTTTTTCTTGGCAGCTTGATGGCAACTGTCATCAAACCAAGCTTTGTCCCCTTACTTCCTTGTCACAGTCTTGTTTAGGATGAACTGGTCAGTGGCCTCAACTATTGTTTCTGTCACCATGTGGCAAGAGTTTTCAGAATCATCAACTCCGATCATGTCTGATCATTTGGCTTCAGACAGGGTTCTCCTGAGCTCAGATTGTCATATTGCCAGACCATCCATTTGTATGGTTTGTCTCTATACACAGGTTCCTCATGGTGATCAGCACAGGATTGTGGTCAGAGGTTCCAGGACTGGCATGGACTGTTGCAGATGCAGTAAGGTCAAGGCAAGGTCCAGGATCTGGTCCTTTCTGGTTGGCAATTTGTTGCAAACCTAGGTAGATATTTGTAGGGTTTGATGTCCAACAGAATCTGTTACCTGACTGTTGAGCCAATCCTTATGGTGAACATTAAAGTCACCTGTCAGAAGGATGGAAGTGGCGCCCAGTTCACTTGCAATGTGTAGTGTGATTAAATCTTGGTATTCTATGATATCAGAATTCACACTTGGTGGATGATAAATGATGCTGATTAGGAGTATGCCAGATGTCAGGGCAGCTGTCACATAATTTCAAAGACCTGTCAGAACCTGGCGAGAGCTCTGGACTGGAGGCCGTTTTGTTGGCATTGGCGAGGTCACTGTCTTTGAGGCCACTCTATTGGCATCTGGTGAGAGCTCTACGTTGGAGGCTGCCCTGTTGGCCCCTGGCAAGAACTCTGAGTTGGAGTTTGCTCTGTTGGCCTCTTTCAAATACTCTGGGTTGGAGGCCTCCCTGTGGGCATTCTGACGAGAACTCTGGGTTGAAGACCACCCTGTCAGGCTCTGAGAAGTAGGTTGCCTTGAGAAAGGTGCACTTTGGGCCTGGATGCCACTCCTGGACATCCTCTTGGCTTCATGGTCACCACTGCCTGTCCACAATAAGACCCAGGGTGTACTAAGTGTCGAGCTGGTCTCTAGGATGAGGTGTGCGCTGTAGTGAAGAGAACTTGGAAGCGCTGATCTCTGGGATAAAGTTGTAGACAGACACAAGTCAGGAGATGGATCCACAAAAAGGCTTTAATAATCCTTAGAAGCACAGTAAAGTCCATAATCAAATACTACTAGAACCTTTCCCGGATCAGGCCATCCCTCCAAACTGGATGGAAGAGTGAAGAGGAAACTGGTCAGAGAGGCTATAAGAGGCCTTTAGACTGACTTTGAATTAGTTACAGAATTAGATTTTTACAAAATGTGGTCATTGAGTACATGTGACAACAATATCACAAATGTGGCTTTTATGGCAGGGTTTCAAGAAAAAAGCCATTTAAGAAAGGCCACATCATTTCATGATTGATTTTTGCCAGAAAGCACCTTCAGTATTTAGAGACCAAAAAGGTATAATGTTCAAATGAGACCAAAATCAAACTATTTGGCATGAATCCTGGTATAATGGTACATCTGGCAGAAAGCCAGTACAGCTTACCATCCAAAGAACAACATACCTGCAGTATGGAAGTGAAGACAATATACCTGAAGTATGGGAGTGGTAGCATCCAACTCATGGCTATAATCTAAGCAAAAGGTGACTTCACAAAATACTGACGGGGGTGATTCTTTAAACATCTTACTGATTTTGGTTTTATTTCTTTTTTCTTTTTCTTTTTTTTTTTAGCTGTAGCTATTATATATTTTGCTTGGCGGTTATATGTTGTAATTAGTGAATACAGCTGAAAAAAAACCAGGACACTAAAAGGATTAAGCGCTTCAGCAAGTGAGTGAGTGAATGAGTGAAATATCTCCAGCTGAAACTATTTATACTCTCTGAATATAAGCCAATAAAAAGAATTTAAGTATCTCAACATTTACGCCTGAGAAAGAGGATATGTCTAGAAAAAGAGCCATGAAGCTCTTCACATCTACCCCATATACTTGAATCAGGAAAAATCCCTAGTGCACAGATGCTGGTTTCAAATTTATTAAAATATTAGATCAAAAAGCTTCATTTCTATGTAATGGAAGCAGAATAATGCCCTCTGTCTAGTTATATGAAGTCGATGGGTAAACCAGCATGAAGATTTAGATTTGTTGATAGAGACTCCAACGACGAATAAGTTCATTTGCTGAATGCCATAAATTTAAATTTATGTGTCTGTGTGTCTTTTTAGATGACTGGGTTTCACTACACCTGGATGAACTAATTGCAGATCCAGGTTTTCCTGGTGACATTTATGAGCTGCAACGCATGACTGTCTCAGAAACTCTTGCAAATGGTTCCCTCTCTGCTATAGGTAATGTTGATCACTTTGCAACATGCATTTTGATTTTAATTATTTTTGTCCCACATTAGTAATCATGCAGTGTTTATAATGTAGTTAAAGTAATTATTTTGCATATTTGCAGAGGATCTTGACACAGAGAGTCCTGAAACCACATTTTCTGAAAAACAGGTAAGTGTGTATGTGTACTGTGCTGTTGTATACTGTGGTTCTGCTAAGATTTAAAAAAAATAATACTGGTTAGCCACTTCCGTCTCACAGCAAGAAGGTTCTGCAAGCTCTTTGACCCTCGAGGGTGTTTCCTTGTGAAGTTTTCATGTTCTCGAAGTGCTTATATGGGTTTTCTCTGAGTGTTTCAGTTTCCTCAGTCCAAAGAAATGCACATTTGGCTAATTGGATACTCAATTGCCCCTACATGTGAGTGTGAAAGGTTGTGTGTCTGTGTTGGCCCCGGGGAGGTCTAGCAAGCTGTTCAGGGTGTACCTCACCTTTGCCCAGAGACAGCTTGGATGCCAGCCTCCCTGTGACCCTGATAAACGATAAACCGATTTGTAATATGAAATAAAAAGAAATGAATATGAAATGATAAAAAATACATTTAATCTTAATTTCTCATGGCAGGTTGTCTGGGTTGACACACGCTTAATAATGAAGAAGTCTTTACAGAAGGGTATTTTGCAGTTGCGTGACAAAGTAGATAATACTGAAAGAGCAACGAAACGTGTAGAAATTCTCCATGGGCTGCTGCAAAACAAATACACTGGTGAGAAGTCTACTTTAATCAGCATATTTTTAACTGAGTAATTCAAATTTGGCATTGGTATGGTAGTGATTATAATGTCTATTTATAAAGAGGAAGTTGTAAGCAGCTTCCATGATGTATTGCTTCATCATTCTTATGTTGTTTACAGTAATCTGTATAGTATTTTATGATACCATGCAGTGGGATAACTGAAAGTGCATTTTGGTGAATTAAATAAACTTTTAATTTCTTTTCACCAGTTTCTGAGGCTTTCAATAAATCACTGGAAAGGAGAATAATCAGTTTTCTGTCAGACCAGGAGAAACTCAAGGGAGAAATAGAGAACTGGGTAGTTGCTCAGGCACGTTCTGATCACATTGTTGCTGAAGGCAGCTCGTTTAGGTAAATAAACATTTGTACATAAGTTATTTTATTTTAAATTATGTTAATGAAAATAAAGTAGAGAATAAAAATAATGCAATTTATTTTTTAGACATGTGCTGTGGGTTCATCTGGAGGACAGCGTAGCCTCAGCCCTAGCCCACATTCTGGCAGTCATTGATGGAGACAATAACCTGGATAATCTGATCAATGATGAAACCAATGATATCACTGAGTTCTGGCTAAATGTATTCCAAGAGGACAAGTGGAATCTGCTGAACATTCCAGTCACTACGTCAGTATTATCTGTTGCTCTTATTATGTTGTTCTTATGCTTTACCATTCTCTGCATAGAGTTCTCACTGCATCTGTAAGTCCTTATAAATTCTGCGCTACGCTATTGCTTTTTCTTTTAATCTGTAATTTTTTTATGTGTTCAACAAATGATGTTTGTATTGTATAAATTTAGACTACATCCTATGTGCCTATGGTGACCATGCCACTTCTTTATCAGTTTCACTGCATTCCCACTATGTTGTACAAGTTCTTACTGCATCCACCTGTCACGTCTAGGTGTGGTATCATGTGTGCTAAGGAGCAGAAGAGAGGGAGGCAGACACAGCTACAGATCTTAAGATATTTAATAAATAACAATGGCACACCCGGCTGGCAAACAGAGTAATTTATAAGTTTGGTAATAAACTGAAACTAATACATGAATGTCAACCATAGGCAGGCAGACAAACAGAAAGACTTACTCTAAGCAAACTGACAAACTAAATGTCATTAATACCTTGTGCTAAGGTGTGGCAAACCTGGTCCATAAATAGGCTTAAATGAGAAGAGTTCAAGTTCATTAGCAGCTGATAACGGCGTTCTATTGTTGCGTTGTTTATACCGCCTTTGTAGCACAAGCTAGAAGTGATAGTCCTGCTTCCTGCAGAGGCAAAAGAATGCAATCATGCCGCAATGCAATGCACGAGAGAATGGTGAGTGCCCAAGGCTCACTAATGTGGGGCAAGTAAAATCTTTTACGTCTGGTCTGATCTCACAGTAGGGCTACTGTAGCATAAACTGCTGAAACTGTTAGTGCTTGCTATGATAGTGCATTTCTGCTTGCTGTGTATGGGAGATGCTTAGCCACAGACCAGTCAGATGGTTTTGAGATTAAGACTGATGAGCATATAGTGCTCTCAGTGTGAATCTCTACTATAGCTATTCCTTTATTGTTTTGCTGCTCATGACTCAGCACCAGGGCTAAATATGACATTTTATACTGATAACGAAATACCAAGCTGTGAGCTCTTTTAGGCACACAAGGTAGCACATTAGACTATACATGAGATTGGTAAGTAATGAGTCTGTGTTCACATGCTGGGCTCCTGCTTTGGGCTTCACCTGAAACATTAAGTCCTGGAGAGAGAGGAAATAGTGCGTGACTTGGCTGTTACTGTCCTTGGCCTTTGGCATCTATTGCAGGGTGCATGGTCATTGACTAGCATGAAGTCTGGTCAGACAGATAGAAGAGTCGTTTATTTACCACAAACTTGATAGCCAGGGCTTCTCATTTCATGGCACATATCACTTGGGGTCAGTTTTCAGCTGATGCAGCTGATGTAGCTGATGTCAGCCTCCCTGTGACCCTAGAATATACCTATAAAAAGTTAAACCATTTGTATATGTATGAAATCCTGAATGTATGAAATGTAAAAACTTGGCATACTACGATTTAGATTATTTTATAATTTTGAATATTTGAATGTTATTTTTCTGTTCCATTTTTCAGCGATCGAGGACAGATATCTGTCTTGTCAACAAGTGGTGACCAAACCAAGTCAAGGACATGTCATTTTCCATTTATCTGGGCTTTAAAAGAAAGATTTGAGGAGATTTGGTCAAATGTCATCAATTTGAAAGGTAATGCATGCACATGCAGGAAGTTTAAAACTTCATCTATACAATACCATGTTTGATACACTACTTAGACTACACTACACTATTTGTGGTGAAAGTGACAAGATAAAAGAATGACTTTTTATTTTAAAAAAGAGGAAAGATTATTTACTTACCCATTAACTATCATATTGTCATTATTTTTTTGCCAAGCGCAATGTCTGGGTACTTGCTAACATGACCCTGTCAGTATTTTATAGCACCTGATGACAGCAAAATATTACTGAGGGAACAAATAAAGGTGAAAGTGCTATCATGAGCAAGCCCGGGGTCAAATCTAGTCTCTTCTGATCTGTAATCAGATGCGTTATCCATTGCACAAATGGGACCAGACAAGATCATCAGCACAGAGTAAAACTTGTAATGTACAAACACATAGACACATACAATTTTGTTTTTGAATCATCTTCAATATTTGAATATGTATTCCTTGTCTAAACCACCACCTGTGGTGAAAATTTCATAAAATTCCACACATAACCATAACACAATGAAACATATTTTGCTAACAAACACAAAAACCTCATCAAAAACATGCCTTGGATATGATTGACCGAAATCTTCTCTGAACCACTGTGACATAATGTTTTAAATATAAGTAAATTCACCTGGTTGATGGGGAAGCAGATATTGACACTGACAGTGTCAGCCTTAACAAATATCTTTTAGTACATTCTCTACTGTGTTGGTAGAAGAAGAGATACTGGTACTTGAGGTATGGTTTACAGAAAAAAACAAATAGTGTGTGCTCACTTTTACCTAACAGGCATGCCTTGGAAAGATAAGGAAGGAAAGTCAGCAAGAGTAAGACAATGTACATGTGTGTAAAGTAGGGTGAAAGAAGAGTGCAGCTGCAAGGAGTAGATGTGTTGAAGGGAGATTAATTTAAATACTTTGGGTCAACTATTCAAGGTAGAGAAGTGAAGAACAGAGTGCAAGCAGGGTGGAAAAGGTGGAGAACAGTGACTGGAGTGATTTGTGATTGAAGAGTGTTTGAAAGGGTGTATGGAAATGTTTATAAGGCAGTAGTGAGGTCAGCTATGCTGTACAGTTTGGAGATGGTAGCACTGACAAAAAGACAGGAGGTGGAGATGGTAGAGATGAAGATACCGTCTGAGAGTGACAGGAATGGACAGAAGTAGAAATGAATGTTAGAGGTACAGTCACAGGTAGGAGTGTTTGGACATAAAGTTAGAGAGGCCAGATTGAGATAGTCTGGGCATATGCAGATGAGCACTAGACCAGGAATTGAACCCAGGCCACCTTCTTGAGAGGCGGACATGCTAACCACTGCCCCACCGTGCCACTCTCGTGTAAAATCATGTAGGGAAACGAGTTGTGTAAAATGAGTACACAAAATTCTTATTAAAAATTTCATTAAAAAATATACTGCTCAAAAAAATAAAGGGAACACTAAAATAACACATCCCTGATCTGAATGAATGAAATATTCTTATTAAATACTTTGTTCTTTGCATAGTTGAATGTGCTGACAACAAAATCACACAAAAATTATCAATGGAAATCAAATTTATTAACCCATGGAGGTCTG
>JBCNYH010000025.1:4465375-4480344 GCA_039654325.1 Tandanus tandanus
GTGTGTGTGTGTGTGTGTGTGTGTGTGTGTGTGTGTGTGTGTGTGTGTGTGTGTGTGTGTGTGTGCGCGTGTGTGCGCGCACTGCTCAGGAGGTTCAAAATCTCACTGACATGCCGCAAGCAGTAGAACATGTCAGGATACACCTATTTGAGCACCTTCAGAAGGACATTGAGCTGCTTGCCAAAGTTTTAGGAAAGAGTGAGGAAGATGCTGAAATGATAGTCCATTTGTTTCTGAAGTTCATCTTGGAGGGCTCCAGAGGTAATGTTTATTCATTAAATTGTTTTACAGCTTTCTGTTAATTTGTTAATGAAAATAATTGTTGTATAAATGCCAGTTTTGGGAAATGTCCACCCCTACATATCAGGAGCTCTATATTATAAAATAGTGCAATTATTAATCAGTCAGCACGGTGGCATAATGGTTAGCATGTCCACCTCACAGAAAGAGGGTCCTGGGTTTAAGTCCTAGGCTTGGCAATGGCATTTCTGTATGATTTACATGTTCTCCCTGTGCTTGTGTGGGTTTCCCATTTTCACATAAGGCTAGTTGGATACTCTGGATTGCCCCTAGGTGTGAATGTCTGAATGGTTGGTTGTGATGGCTGAGATATGCACCAGCCTCTCCGCAAACTTAGTATGATAAAGCAGTTAAGCAAATGAATGAATGTAATTAGAAGACTCATTTAGATGAAAAGATTTCTATTTGAATCTGAGAATTGGTTTTCGATAAACAATTATGTGCCGAAGGCAAGGGGGATGTCTCTAAGTAGTCTCCCAAATTCAAGTATTAAATACAGCGACATTCACCAAGCCTAAAGCACATAAATGTTCAAGTATATACTACATGGGTGCATAAACAAAAAACACACTAAAACTAAATTTTTATGGTTTCTTTTTATAAGCATAAAGGATGCAGGTGCAGAAGAGCTGTGTAACTGTAGCTGTGTATGTCTCTTTAATTATAAAGTTTAAGTATATACAGTACTACTCAGGAACAAAAAAACATGTAAAAATTAGATTTTTGTTGTTTACACAATTTGAACCTCCCTTTTGACAAATCACAAACATAGTGGAAGGGTTTGAGTATGCCCATGACCCTGGGAGATACGTTGTTAGGGCCATCAGTCACTGGTAGGTTCTCCCAAGTTAAATTGGTCCCAGGGGCCAGAAAAAGAGTGATTCAAATTACCTCGGTAGAACAGTGGCAAGGTATAAATACAACCTCGACAGGAAAAGTGAATCTCCTCTGGTATCCCCTCTGGAGTGGGAGGAATCGCTGGCAAGTGACTGGAGAGCGATCTTGTCTCCTGTTTTTCAGCTGGGCTTAGCCCGAAGGAGCCACAGGAAGCCCCCGACCAAGAAGATCATGGATGAGTGCAGTGTATGCTGAGCAGCAGGCGAGGGCAGGGGCATTGGTGTCCTGATACCTGCCATCACAAATTGTCTCTTTGGATGTGAAATGTCATCTAAATGGATTGCATCTCAGTAAATACAAGTTGCTTGGGGAAGGTTCTGACTGTTTGTGCTAATTCACCAAATGGCAAATCCGATTGCAAGGAAGACTGCCAGACAGATCTGGTTAACCCAAATATGTATTGACAGTGAACTGGGAACATCTGGCAAAGACCATCTCTTCATGAGATCTCTGGTCATACCTCCAGGAGAGCTTCTCTCATGTCCCGGGGGAGGGTGAGGACAGAATCTAAATGGTCTATGTTCAGGGCCCCTATTGTGGATTAGGCTTCCAGGAGCTGTGGCCAGAAGGTCATCGGTGCCTGTTACGATGGCAGCCTAAGAACCCGTTAGTGGTAAAGAAAGCCATCAAGCTGAAGAAGGAGGCCTTTCGAGCTTGGTTGTCTCAGAGCTTTCCTAAGGCATCGGTATCAAGCAGCCAAAAGGACTGCTTGATACCGATGCCTTAGGAAAGCTCTGAGACATCGGTATCAATCAGTCCTTTTGGCTGCTTGATACCGATGCCTTAGGAAAGCTCTGAGACAACGGTATCAAGCAGCCAAAAGGACTGCAGCTTTGGCAATCACAGAAGCAACAACTAAGGTACGGTAAGAGTTTGGGGAGGCCATGGATAAGGACTTTCTGCTAAAGAATTTCTGGCAAACTGTTCTCTGGCTCAGAAAGGGAAAGTATGTGCTTGATCTGGAACTGCTGACCCAAACTGGGGATATGGTCAAGCAGTGAAAGTAGCACTTTGAAGATCTCCTCAATCCAGCCAATATGTCTTCCTCTAAGAAGGCAGATTCTGAAGACTTGGTTGAAGACAGGGGCCAAGGTAGCTAAAAAGCCCCTTGAAAGCAGAGCATCTGGGACAGATGAAATTTGCCTAGAAATGCTGAATGCCCTGAATGTTGTGGGGTGTGTCTTGATTGACACGATTTTTAAATGTTGCATGAAGGTCTGGCACAATGCCTGTGGAGTGGCAGGCTGAGGTGGTGGTCCACATTTCTAAAAATGGGGACCGGAGCATGTTCTCAAATTATCACTGGTTAGAACTGCCCAGCCTCCCCAGGACCATTTACTCCAGGGTGTTGAAGAGGAGGCTTCAACCAATTGTCAAACCTCAAATTCAGGAGAAGAGTGGAGGCTTTCATCCTGGTCATGGTACAGTGGACCAGATCCTTACCCTTACAGAGTTACTGATGGTGTCATGGGAGTTTGATCAACCAGTCTGCACATGTTTTGTTGACTTGGAGAAGGCCTACAACCATGTCCCCCAGGGGATTCTATGGGGGGTGCTTGGGGAGCTGTCTGGTCCCTGTGTAACCAAAGTGATGCAAAGTGCACCTGTCCATTATGGTGAAGAGGGATCTGAGCTAAAAGGCAAAGCTTTCAATTTACCTGTCCATCTACATTCCAAACCTCACTTATGGTAATGAGATTTTGGTAGTGACCAAAAGAATGAGATACAAGTGACGGAAATTATTTTCCTTCAGAGAGTGTCTGGTCTTAGTCTTAGAGAGAGCGTGAGGACCTCCTACATCCGTGGGGAAGTCAGGGTACAGCCGCTGCTCCTCCACATCAAAAGATGTCAGCTGAGGTGGTTAGGGTGTCTTATTTGAATGCCTCCTGGCCGTCTCCTGTTAGAGGCTTTCCAGGCACATTCAACTGGGAGGAGGACCTGGAGCAGACCCGGAACTTGCTGGAGGGATTATATATCCCGTCTGGCCTGAAAATGCCTTGGGATTCCCCAGGAGGAGCTGTAGAGTTTTGCCAGGGAGAGGAATGCCTGGGTTTCTCTCCTGGACCTGTTGCCTCTATGACCTGTCTTTGTATAAGCAGAGCAAAATGGATGGATATTTTAACCATGAAAGAGGCAGTTCAGTATAGCTAGGGTTGTCTATTTAGCCTACGCATTTAGAGTGTAGTGCATTCTACACCGAAACTAAAAGTAAACTGTGCTCCATAAAGATGTTATATCACCCGCTCACACATTTGCCCGATGGCTTAATCCTATAAGGGTTGCATTAAGGCTGGTGCCTATCTCAGCCGAAAGTGGGCAAAGCTGGGATACACCCTAAAAAGCTTGCCAGTCCATTGCAGGGCCAACCCACACACAACCATTCACACTAACACTCATACGTAGGGGCAAATTTGAACAGCCTATTAGCCTAATGTGCATGTCTTTAGAGTGTTGGAGGAAACTCCCTAAAGGAAATCCATGCAAGCATGGGAAGAACATGCAAACTCCACACAGAAATGCCCTCGCTGAGCCCAGGATTAGAATACAGAACCTTCTTGCTGTAAGGTGAATGAGCTAACCATCACACCACCAAGCAGCCATGTATTATTTATACATTAGTTGCTGTATGTTATGCAGAAAAACAAGAAAATCAAACTAAAATGAGATTTTCATGGTTTATTTATGGCAGGATAATAATAATGATAGTGATGAACAATGATGAACTTGAGAGCTGATGTAAACTGTGGTCAGTGTCGGCCATATGTGTAGCCTGGGGTGGACTGTTGGAAATTAAGTGGGCTCCCTTGCCAATGGGACAATGTTGGGAGTAAAATCTTAGATATCACAGAAATACGGTTTATCTTCATGTAAAACCAATTCAGTACAAATATGGTGTGTTTAATCTGAGTAATTGAAATCATAAAAAATGGAACCTCTGTGCTGTTCTCTTTCAGAGCCAAACATCCAGATCCATATCACAGACAGTGAGAAAACGAGGGAAGAATGGGAAAAAGTAATTCACCACAGACTTCAGGTCTTCTTTCAGGTAAGATTTTACTTATAAAGTTAGAGTTATGAAATTACTTTTATTTTCAGCAAATTTTTCTAAAAGAGCTTTACATTTAAAACCATTTTGGGAAACAATAATATTAACATGTTATGATCTTTTTGGTAATTTTTGGTCTTTTGATTCTTTTATTTTTTTAAGAATTTTGAGGCTGAGTTATTGAACGTACAGAGTAAAATTCTGAGATCGGGTGGCATGGGCACTTTGGCAAAAATGATCTACAGTAAGGAGCCAGCACTGAAGGACCTGCCCACCTCTGGCATGCTTGACCTTCCACTGATGTGGAGCTTCAAGCAGAGGATGACCATCCAACGCTTTAGTCATTTAATTGAGCAGAATGATGAAAGGAAAAATGTTCCTGTTCTCTCAGAACTCCTGAAAAGTGTAGGTATTTTATAATTATAGTCAGTATAATTTATTCCAACATCATTGATACCACTTTGCATATGTAGACAATGTAGCTAACAGTTAATATGAATAAATTAATATGTTCAAACAGTGTAATTGCCACTTAAACCAGATCCCTGTAGTATTTTACTGCCTACATAACTGCAAATCATTCATAGTGGCAATATGTTATTTTACAAATAATTATTTTAAATATTATAATTAAAGAAAAAATACATTTTATAATGACTTCAGTGAATTAAGTAATGAATTAATTACCAAATATACACAAACAACTCAGTAATTGTAAGTGAATGAATACATTTAATAGATTTACATTCAAACAGAAAGCACTGCTGATTTTCATTTAGTCAAGAGCCTGAAAATAATTCTTACTCACTCATTTGCCAAACTGCTTAATTCTACTGTAGTGAGAATATGTAGCGCATTCTACACTGAAACGAGCGTAAACTGTGCTCCTTGGAGGTGTTTTAATATATCACCCACTCAATTCAATTTCCGTTTAATTCAGTTTTATTTGTATATTTTTTCTCTTTTTACATTGTCACAAAGCAGATTTACATAGTAAAAACAAATTTATTAAAGAATTTAAACATTTATCTACAAACACTAAACATTCTTAGTTAGCAAGTCTGTGGCAATGGTGGCAAGGAAAAACGTCCTTAGTCGACATAAGGAAGAAACCTTGAGAGGAACCAGACTCAAAAGGAAAACCCATCCTCATTTAGGTGAAACCAGATAAATACAAACCATGTAGCAGAAACTTGACTATAGTTTAACACAAAGTGTAGTTGGTTATCTTATAACTGTAATGGTAATTGTAGTCCTAAGTCATTGTAGTAAAAGGGTTTATATCGCCAGCAGTAAAAAGTCATCTTCACAGTTTCTGATTGTATATTTATGTCAATATGGAACATCATCAGCAGGAGCAAGGGGCTTCTAAGAGAACTCCAATTAGTAATAGTATATAAGGATGGATTACAGGATTCAGAGAGCAGAAGGATCAGGATCACTGGTATCTTAGAAGTAGCATGTGTACCTCAACAAAAACACAGCGAGAGAGAGAGAGAGAGAGAGAGAGAGAGAGAGAGAGAGAGGTGTTCTTGTACTTAGTGAAAATTAAATGGAAGCCAGTACAGTAAAGATAAGATTGGGGTGATGTGCTCATAACTTCTGGTTATAGTAAGGACTCTTGCCGCTGCATTCTGGACTAACTGGAGCTTGTTTATGCACCTATTAGAATGTCCAGACAGTTACACATTATAATAATCCAATCTTGAGGTAACAAAAGCATGAACAAGTTTTTCCACATCATGCAGTGACATTTTTTATTTTTAGTAAAATTTCTTAGATGAAAGAAGGCAATACTATTTACATGAGCTTCAAATGATAGGCTGTCAATAATCAATAAAAGTCAATAATTATGTCAGGGTCCTTTACTGCTGTACATGAGAAAACTGAAACACCATCCAAAGTTACTACATAAATAGAAACTTTATTTCTAGCTGCCTGAGGACCAAGCATAAGTACTTCTCTCTTATCAGAATTTAATAAGAGGAATTTATGCTGAAATAATAAATTGTGTGTCATCAGCATAACAGTGGAAGCTAATACCATGTTCACAAATAATTTTACCCAAAGGGAGCATGTATAGAGAAAAAGCAGCAGGAATAGAACAGACACTTTTGGAACATCGAATTTAACATTCAGAGAAGTCATCATTCACATCTGCAAACTGATAACAGTCAGTTAAATAAGATCTAAACCAGAAGAGGGTTGTTCCCTTAACTCCAACAACATTTTCCAATCTATCATGGAGAATAGTATTATCGATATTGTTAATGTCTACACTAAGGTCAAGTAACACAAGCATGGTGACACAGCCTTGGTCAGAGGCCTGCAGTAGTTCATTTACCACCTTAATGAGTGCTGTCTCTGTGCTATGATGAGGCCTAAATCCTGGTTGATTCATTTCATGAATGTTATACCTACATGGATATGAACATATCTGCTGCACTACTGCTTCTTCTATGATCTTGGAGATAAAAGAGGGTTTGATATTGGTCTTTAGTTGGACAGCTGACATGGGGCGAGGTCATGGTTTTTAAACAGAGATTTGATAACTGCTGGTTTAAAGGATATAGGTACATAACCAGAGCTAGGGGGAACAATTAATTACATTTAATAAAGGGTTGACCACTTCTGGTAGCATCTGTTTAAAGAAACATGTAGGTACTGGATCTAGCACACAGGTTGATGATTTTGATGAGGCAATAAATAAATAAATAAATAGTTCTGTCTCTTGAAGGGAGTTAAAACACTCTAGTTGCTGATCTGATAGCAGTATATTGTTAATTACTTGGTTAGTTAGCGAAATATCTGACTTTACATTTGGGGAATTGCCAAATATTTTAATTTTAACAATAAAAAAGTTAAGGTTGTCACTGCTATAGATTGATGGTCTGCACATTTTGTTACGTGTCTTATTCCTAGTTAATTTGGCAAAATATTATTAAGTATCTTGTATATTGTATATCTTGTATTCTTGTATATCCTATATTAAGTATCTTGGATTATTTTTTTATCTATTAGATCTGAGTAAGTGTGATTATATTTTCTAAATTTAATACGAAAGTTACTATTACCCTCCAGTGCAGCTGACTGGGTTATCAAAGGCCAGCTGTGTCTCTCACAGTCTGTGGTGAGAGGCATGTAAAAGAACCATTGCTGTCGTTCGAAAAGAGTAGGCCATTGGGTTGCTGTCAGTGTGTTTCTGCCCTGCGATGGCCTGCCGAGCTGTCCAGGGTGTACTCTGCCCTTGTCCAGAGTCACATACGAATTTGCAGTATGGCCCTGCGGGTCTGTAAAAAATAATTAAAGGAATCAGCTGCGTAGACATATATTTTTCTGGTAAAATGTTATGTTGGTCTATAGAATTTCAGATGCATTAAATTTATGTACAGATTTTTGTACAGATCTTAGATTATCAGTATCAGTATCAGTAACAGTGATGCCTCCTTCTCTGCCAGTTAGGCTAGGTCGGAATATATAACTGTATCAGTGAGGACCAGAGTTATTTAATTCTACATACTTATTAGACTAAATTCCAAATAAACAATAAGCACTTTTAACATTCAGTATGATTTAAATTTATGGTAATAAGGTTACTAAAACAAACTGTCTAGGTGGTTTCCCATTTTTATTTAGTTTGTGGAAGTGATAGCATAAAACTTGACCTTGAGTGATGACTAACAGATTAGCCTGTTAGTCTGCTCTCTGGCCTTGGCTATGGGCAGTCACTAATTAACCATTCCTGTCCTAAGACTATGTGCTATGCTGCAAGACATGAGAACAGCACCTTCCCAAGTGGTACTCTTGTGGATGAGCCTCAGAATTAGCTTTGGCCCAGTCATCACCCATTCGTCCCGCTGCGGGTGCTCTGATACTGGGTGAGGGGGCTGCTATCTCTACCTATGGCACCCAGACTTTCTGCTGCAAAAACAATGTTATGCTTACTCTCACTAGCCCTCTCTAAGGACTGGATGCAGACTCCTAATGCTACAGTTTTCTCTGTCAGAGAGCTAACTATTGTACATTTATAACAGATAAAATTATTACTAATGACAGAGGAAGCACTGCTAAGCATCCTGCACTCAACACAGTGAACAAGCTGAATGCTAGCCATGATGATATAAACAAACCTCAGCCAGAGATTTGTAGATCCTAATTAGCAAGGTGTTTTTTGACTCCCTCTGCTGGCTGCCTTGAGGTGGAGAAAAATAGTCTTAGAAGTAAAAAGTGTAGTTAAAATAACTAAAACTCTTACAGAATAATTTGAGGGCCAACAGACACACAACCATTTACAGTCACACTCACACCCAGGGGCAATTTGAGACAACATCTTAGATTAATGTGCATGTCTTTAAACTGTGCGAGGAAACCAGATTACTGAGAGGAAACATACACAAACACAGGGAGGACATGCAAACTCCACACAGAAACACTCTTGCCAAGTATGGGACTTAAACCCAGGATCTTATTTCTGTAAAGCAGTCATGCTAATCACTACGCCACACTGCTGTCTGCATAAAAATCTGTTGGTTTTCAATGTACTTCACATGACTGATAGCAGATGCAGCAGATGAAGCTGTGGCTTCTGATTGTTTTGAATAAAAACTTAGCAACACTGATTGTTTGTAGAAACTATTGAACTCCACATTGTTGTTTGTTTGTGTATTTATTTCTTTATTTTAATTTGCAGCATGCTCACATTCGACACATCAGATATCTCCCCCAAGTGCTGAGCCTTCAGCAGAAACTGATGTGTTATTTTGAGAATTTGGATCTGCAGTGTTACAGTTATGTACCCATTAACACCTTCAGAAAGGAGAATGTGGCAGGTGAGATGTAATGTCACAGATGGTCCTATACACCGATGCAAATGGAGTTTAAGCAGTTTATTAAGAGCACACTTAATTTTTTGCTGGAAGCTGTAGTCCATTGCGTTGTGCTGTGGTGCATTCTGGGAACTGGAGTGCAGAAAGGCCTCGGGTACTGACTCGTCAATAGGGCAGATACATATATAAGTATGGAAACATGGGGAAAAAGTAATGTTGTTTTAAATTTGATTTATGTTCTTTATATCTACCTGACAATGAAAAAAAAAACACTGCTCTGTTTACTCTGTTGTGTAGTTCAGACAAATATGAAATATTCGTTTTTCTATTAATAGTCAATCAAATAAATTTTTTACTGTTATGTAATCTGTCCATGCTTTTGTTATTATATGAGCTTATTATTATCATTATTTATTTATTTATTTATTTATTTATGTGTCTTTTAGAACACGAACAACAGGCCTTCAGTGAAAGTGCTGAAATTGTCAAGCTGTTATGGAAGCATCTAAGATCAATTAACTGTAAGGGTTATTTATTTATAGTCATCTTTCCATTGTTGTAAAAGTGAAACTCAGAGTAAGCTCAAGTTGTGTGTAAACAGAGCTTCATCCATTGGCTGGAAAAATGACGTGTTAAAAAATCACATGTTTAGATTTACAGATAACAGCTGAGCTGAAGGAAAAACATGAGAATGACTTAATGATTCTGGACCTCTTGCCAACGGAAAGCTCTGCCACTCGGATTATTGCAAAATACCTTGTACAGATGCAAAACCACTTCATACAAATGACCGACCCTACAGCAGACAGGTACACAGTGTAAAACCTGCAGGTTAACTGAGACTTGGTGCGCATAGTAGACACCTAGAGGTTATGCTTATATTTTTGTAATTGTTTTTAAATCTATGTTTAAGGGTAATCACTGCTAATGAGCTCAAGCCTTCCCATGTCATCACGTGTGTTCCTGATCAAGACTTCCTCACTATCGCCATCTCCAACATCGACCATGTAGTGTATGAGGATGGGAAACAGAGCACCAACTACAACTTTAAAACTGTGGAGAGGCAGATAATAGATCGATTCTTCACAGAGAAACCTGCAATCAAAGTTACCGTAAGCTACTTTAAGGCTACTTTCAGAAAATCAGATTCAGTGCAGTAAATAATGTAACTACCAATTGCAAATGAATGTGGTGTTCTTTAATAAGTTAAATTATTAGGTATTAGTGGAATATAACATTTGAATATGTGCTGCTTTAAATGTGTAATTCCTGTAAAGTGTGCATGATGATGTATATCGTCGAGTTTTAATTAATGGGATGCTTTATTTCATAAAGTTTCAGTGTCTGTACAGGACAATATTAAAAGTGGATGGTTTTTATTACATCAAATTGTATTTTTCTCTTCCCACAGACGCTTCCATTATTTGAATATGACACCGGAACAACACTGCGTGCCTTTTTCAGCAAAGTGAATCATAAGCTGGTATGATCTGATCAGTGCTGTGCATTTTTTGAACTGTAATCAACAGAGGGCGCTGCGATATGCAGTTGATAGGCTTTCTGTCCTTAATTCTATTCTATAGTTTCTTCCTTTTTATCTCTTGAGGCAGTTCAGCACATTTAATATAAATATTGAAAATTGTAGCTCTGAACATAAAATTAGGTTAAAAAACATAATTTAACTAAGGACCATAGTTCGCTGGCATTTATAATAAATATGTGGTGGATAAAATTCAGTATGATCAAAAACTGAACTTCAATGTTGATTCCTATAGAAAATATTATCTTTTTTCTTCCCCCACAGGAGCCCTTGAATACCAATGACAGAAACTGCATCATGAACGATTTCCGTTTTTTGAATGAGATCGCCGCAGCTCTTTCCACTCTGCGGATTGTTATTGGATTTCTGAAGCTGTCGTTTCCTCACCCAGAGCAGAAGCTTATGACATACGTGAAGAAAGACCTGAAACTGGACGACAGAGTGCAGACACTGAACTTACAGGTGCATCCATTTTATTCTACACTGCCTTTTGTTGAGATTCTGGACAACTGCATTTTCTTTCATTGTATTTCTTTACTTTATTTGTAAGAGAAAATTCATATTTTTTTTGTTTCTTGATAATTAAATTTTTATTTAAAATTGTATTAGTCAAGTAACATAATGCTAAAATGCAAATCAGACCACAGTCAGTTTGTAAAAGTTACACACCCCAGTGTGAAGGGGAAAATATCATTTTTTAAAACTATTTGTTATAAAGTTTTAGTTTGAAGTTGAATGACATGTATTACCATGCAGTGCATTCATGTGCTATACTTGGACTTTATTCCTAATTTTACTTATATAACCCATGCATTATTCATTATATCGTTTGCTATGTTGAGCCTTCTTACTGAATAACACAATAAAAATTATAGGTTCACTTCCTTTTTAATTTACTTACAAATTTAAAGCATCATTAGCAAGCAAGCAGTTGTTTGTCAGCTGCCCCAGCTCTGGATTACAGATTATCTAGGCCTGTTTTAAGTCTATTAGATATATTACAGGAGCCAGTAGTAACAGATATAAGTGATAACCACATAAATATATAATTGTGAATGTTAATATCAGGTTCCATTTTGTTTTCAGGTGCTGAGATCCAGCCATTTGAAGCACATTCAGTCTCTGTGGGAAGCATTATCACTGAGACAGTCATCACTGCTCATCGAGATGAATCAGGTACAATTAACCCTTAATTTTCTGTCATTGAGTTTTAGTCATCACTTTATATTAATGCTTCAGCTGCAAAATTATTTACTAAAAATGTTCTATGAAACCGTATTTTGAGTTTTCCGAACATTGCAGAACATAGATGCATAACTACTTTTTGTTGTTGTTGTTGTTTCAGAATCCATTTATCATGATTGAGGATTGTAGTTTCCATGAGAAGTTTACAGAAGATGAAAAGAATGAAAATAAGGCTATTCTGGCAAACATTCCTAATTTGGATGTTCTCATCACCGAGCTTCACTACGTGATCCTCAACATCAAGCTCAAAGCTGTCGATTCAAACTGGACGTGGGTGTTTATTAAATAAATATATTACACAACTAGCTTTGCACCAATTCATTAATTAATTTATGCATTCTTTATTTCAATGACTTCTCCACAACCCCCATTAAATTAAGTATTTGCTTTTAGCCAGAAAATAAAATGTGGGTTGAATAAATAGATGCCATGCGGTGTTTCTGCTTATTTTAAAGTATTGAGTTCCATTGCCTCTCCTTTGGTGCGATTTCATACTTTGCTTAGACTATGTGTCTTTTATCCATCACCTTCAAATGCTTTCAAAATTCATTGTACCTGTGACTGCAGTTCACATGTAACTTCAATACATCAATGCAAATGGATGTCAGATCTAAGGGGCATGTCACTGTACATTTCAGTACATTTACAGCATTTGGCAGATGCTCTTATCCCGTGCGACTTACAATCATCATTTTCACTCTGTATGTCATACTCTGCATGTCACTCTGTATGACATACCTGTCACTGACTGTGTAAGTGAAAGTAATCATCCCAAGCCTCACTGCTCTTATTCTTCAGACTATTCTGTGTTTATTTTATGATTATTGGTGTTGCTCTTGCACTCAGTTCCACTATAATCCACTTTATTTAAAATTAAACCTTGTACAGCACATTATCCAACAATTATTGATTTGCCAGTTTATTAGGTACTAGTTAGGTGTAGTTTTTTTTTAAGGGAGTCCCAGAAAGACAATGCACGTTAACTTTATGAAGAATCGATTCGAGACAGCAAGCATGATTTTATTATAATTTCCCTGTGTAATTTTTCTGTCCCATACACAGAATTGAGGAGACATTTGGAGCCTTCGTGGACTGCGATGAAATTAATGAAAAGGCCATGGAGTGTGTGACGGATCTTCACCAGATGGAAATGAAATATGGCATTGCTCTGTGGAAACTAGCAGTGCAGATCAAGAAAGGAATAAAAATCACCGAATCTGTGTGATGTGAACCTGCAGCATGCATGCATCTACTAATATTACAAATATTCATCTACTTTTTACATATTTTTTTTTTACATTTATTACAATCAGAATTGCTTATATTTCTTTGAAACTATATTGGACAGCACATTCATGTTAAATGTCAAAGCATATAAACTAGAAGAGAAATTGTCCCACACAAAATTCTAAAAAGCATTCACATTTAACAATCATGTTTAATGATATAAAAATATTACATTTGCATTAAGCCTTAAAGGACTTACCTTGAGGGAGGGGATCACAGTTTTCTTTTTAGCTACTGAATTTTTAAGTTTGTTGGTGAGGTTTATTCACTTAATTCACTCAAATCAATCATGATATTAGGGTAATGGATTTAAGATTAAAGTCAGTGGGATGTGGAAATGTATTCTTTTGTGTGCACTAGTGGGCTGGTTGGTGTTCTGAATGTCATTGTTTGGGCTTCTGTGATTTCTAAGCAAATAAAAATGTAGACCCTTAATTTCCACAGAGTGCTTTATTCATTATGATAAGTGATATATGTTTATTTACTGTTTTAGATTATATTGATAATAAACTTTACTGATCTACCTCTGAGACCAACAGCTCTCTGTATGTGTGTGTGTGTGTGTGTGTGTGTGTGTGTGTGTGTGTGTGTGTGTGTGTGTGTGTGTGTGTGTGTCCATCTGTCTGTTTGTTTGTCTGAATGTAGGAAAAGTAGCACGTAATTTGCACAGAAGGTTTGTTATCTGTACCAGGCAGACAGAGTGAGGGAGAGAGAGAGAGAGAGAGAGAGAAGGAGGGGAGAGAAAAAGAGAGAAAGGGATGAAGAGTTATTGCGTTATTGCTTATCAGAGAGAGCAGCAGTCTCACTCGAGGCCCTCAGAGAAATGAACCAGGACAAAAGTACTCCCATAGGGCATCACTCTCTTTCTTTATTTTCTCTCGTTTTTGTTTTTCTCTGTCTATTTCTTCCACTTCTCTCATTTCCTCTCTTTGTCTCATGCCTGGCCTTGCTTGTGAATTTCTTATTGTCTTATAATAAATACTTCAATATATCATCTTGTCTACCCTCAAAACTATTTTAGTTGTGTCTCAGTTATTTTTCTTTTTATATTTATGCAGTCTATTTCTCTTTATTTTAATACTTCAATTTCTCTTCTCTCTCTCTCTCTCTCTCTCTCTCTCTCTCTCTCTCCCTCTTTCTTTCAGCTCCTCACCTATCATCCATTTCATCCATTGAATTGTGTGTTTACTTTCCCTGCTCACTATATCTGCTGAACAAAAGGCTGTAAATGAGGTAACGTGGGAATGAGAACAGCGTGGAAATAAACACAGCTATAAGAGTACAGTAAAGGGCATGCCTTTATCTCTTTCTCTCTCTTCCTGTGAGAAACGCACATGTTGTTCAGATATGACCTTTTATTTCATCTTCATTCTACTAGTTACAATTCTACAGATTTAGCAGCAGCTTGCAGGCTTTTTTTCAAGTTTGCTGCCATCTTATTGGTGGACATTGAAAATACCAATTTTTCAGAAAAATTGAAAGGTGTCGCAAATTGAATTTTTTTGACTTTTGCATAGTATGAATGAACTTCAAACCATATGGAATGATTTAGCAAGTGAAGAAATAAAAAATACAGTAGTAGTGTGCAGTGATTATTACGGAGCCCCTAAAGGGACACGGGTAAAAAACGAAATAAAGGTTAGGTTTCTCGTGCGCACGAGAAAGTATCGCGTGCACACGAGAAAGTATCGCATGCGCACGAGAAAGTTACACGTGCGCACGAGAAAAGGGACATGGTTAAAAAAAAAAAAAGGATATGTTTCTCGTGCGCACGCGATACTTTCTCGTGCGCACGAGAAACCCATCTTTTTATTTTTTATTTTTTCAT
>JBCNYH010000025.1:4536537-4547794 GCA_039654325.1 Tandanus tandanus
ACCATTCCATCTGGTTGGAAGTTCGTTCATACGGGGCCCCTAAGGGGACATGAAAAAAAAAAAAAAAAAGGTTAGGTTTCTCGTGCGCACGCGATACTTTCTCGTGCGCACAAGAAACCTATCCTTTTTTTTTTTTTTTTTTCTTCATGTCCCTTTAGGGGCTCCGTACATTCATGCTATGCAAAAGTCAAAAAAATGTAATTTGCACTTAGCAAAAATATGCACACTAAAGCACATGGCTTATGCATGGCATGTGCTTTTTTAAGTTTTTGTCGGTACTGTTACCATCAGTGCTGTTATGGTCCTCGAGGTAACAGCACTGACACAAGGTAAAAACCCGCTTCTTTTGGCCTTTATGCGATGTCATTTCCTTGATCGACAGGCCAAGAAAGATCACTGAAAGACGTGAGCATTTTAGGGTTGATCCTGATGTTTGGGCTCTTGTAGAGGAGTATGTTCAACAGACCACAGATTAAACTGTGAATTGAGTTGCCCTAGAGTGTATTATTTGGAATACACCAATCGAAAGTCATGATGCCATGCATTGTTGTTGCGATTCGTCTGATGGTTGACTTTATTCATGCTATTTATCTGATTTCGGTGCAAAACTGACACCTCAAGGCATTTCAGCCGTAGGGTGTATGGTATGGATGAGAGTTGGACAGGCCTGTGGGTTTGTTGAATTGGATGTTTTTTCCTTCAGTGTTGAAAAAAGTTAATTCCATTTGCACTGATGCACCTGTTGAGCACTTTGTTCACTTGCTGTCTGCCTTAAGGAATTTGGGTGGTTGAAGTTTTTGTTCAGGCTTCTGTTCGTATTTTCTACATATAAAATAATGTGATTGAAGGGCTGGTCTTCTAGGTGTTGTAACAACATTGACAATTATTTGGCCTGTCAGTACTGTTATCGAAGCATTTATGAATTTTTCATTAAAATCCAACATTGCCATTCAGAAGGCCGTGACAGATATTCTTTCTACCATGCGATTTTTATCATTTTGTCTATTGATTCTTGCTGTAATTCTTTTTGTCTGTTTACAAGTTTAATGTTCCTGTTACCGGTTAATACATTTTACGTTAACACTTATTCCTGGATTTCGTCATTTATTACAGACGAGTTAATGCAATTTGTGAATTAGCACCTGAAAGGGACATATTTCATGCCTGTAGGCCATCAGTATCCAACAAAAAACATTTAAGTTTACAAAAAATTGTCACGCATGACATGCAGTAACAGCACTGACAGGTTTTTCTGTGATGGTGATATAAATCTATCTGAAAAGTCTAATTTTGTTTTAGGTGCACTGCTGAGCTGGGGAATATTACATTTTTATTCCATATGTCAAAAGTAACTGATGTTTAGGTCAAAAATAATAAACTAAGTTTTATCATTTTGCTGTACGGGGAAATTATGAATTAGTGGGTCAACAGCACCCAACCACAATCGTATTTATTAAAGCTTTTCTACCAGAAGACTTTTTATTGAATCTTATTTAGATTTATTTATTTTTTATTAAGCACAAACAATAATAAGGAGAAAAAGATGTTCCCTCAGTTCTGAACTTCACCAATCTATGAACTTAGTCTTACACTGAAGCTACGGCACCACTGTAACTAACAAATCATAGATTTTAGTCTCACCTGGACCTTTTGCTGAAATGTATGATGTCACACAGACTCACTGAACACTGATTTGTTTGTTTACCATCTAAATTATCTCAAATACATACATACGATCATTCAGTCCTGCAGCTCTTACACACTTGTTCACTATGAGAAGTGAAAGCACAAGACACAAATGTGTGTTAAAATGTTTTTAACATTTATTTTGTTTTTTTCTAAAAAAGAGAGGGAGAGAGAGAGAGAGAGAGAGAGAGAGAGAGAGAGAGAGAGGAGAGATACAGTGGATATAATGTAATATGCATATGGTTATATGAAGAGTAACAGAAAATCCTTATAAAATCCTGGAAGCAGTTGAATCCCGCAGAGAATAAAGCATGAGGGTTTACAGTGCTCAGAAACATGACATCAACAGTATAGTATAAGGACAGGAGACAGACCAGAGAGACTCACTCACTCTCTCACCAACACACGTCTCCAGGCATTGGTACGTCACCAAATAAAAAACCTGGAGCAATACTGAAAATCACTCTAACAAAATTATCATCAACACTTTTAGGAAATTACAGAATTTAAAATAAATTCTCACTAACACATTGACAGCACTAAAAACTGTACAGACGTTGACAGTCACAAGGCGCCAGAATGAATGTGGACTGGAAAAGATGTACGTACATTCAAAACACGCCGACCCTGATACCTGCCGGGGCATCACGGACGTCTCCGCTCACTCAGCACTCTCTGACGCACTGACGTTAGTGACAGTCCCATTCCCCTGCTGATTATTTACATCTCCAAGCACGACCAAACGTCTCCATCAGTTTCAATATGTTTATAACAGTTCATTGTCGACAGAATCTCCAAGTAAATACTGCTTTCATAGAGAACGCAAGGCTGCTTTCACACGGGGTGTTTTTAGGGAATCTCGTGTGAAAGCAGCCTGGAGTGTTGAAGTTGTGGAGGAATGGAACAGGATATTTGTAAGTAGTGAACACTAAAGATGGGTTCAAGAGTTGAATCACTCCGTTAGAGCTAATCTGGAGGATCTACATTCATTGGCTGATTAATAAGGAACACGATCCGATCCGAATAATCTGTTCCCTGGAACGGGAAACAGAAAACGCAGGCCAGAGCATCGCCACCATGGTGCACATTCGGTCACTCATCTCTTATCTACTGTATGAAGGAATAAACTGAAACAAAATGGTCTTCTCTTGGACCAGAATAAACCGGACTGATCTGAACTGGGGCGCTCTGGCCTGCATGGTACTAGGAATTTTCTGGAATATTAATGAAGACTGGAATAAAGAGCTGGAGTGTACTGGTGTGTGAGAGTGTAGGAATCAGATAATTAATTGGTTTGTGCATTAAACAATTAAGCAAAGTGTTGTTTGTTTGTTTTTTTACAATGAAAAACATTCAGAATTATAAAATAAATGGCGAAGCAGCATAACAACTTTAGCAGAAATTTGAATAAAGACGCCTGTGTGTTGGAGGTGAAGTGACAGTCCACGATGCAGGGCGAGGTAGTGAATCATGGCTGTTTCCATTCTGACTCGATACACACTTATTGCTCCACTGTATTAAAGGCAGCGTGTGGCTCTGTGGTGTTTTGTTTTTATTTATTTTTTTGGAAAAGCCGGTCACGCCGGGGTGAGAAAAGCAGACTAAGAAGTGCAGAAAATACAAAATACCGTTGCTTTCCTTTTGTCGAGCTGATTAGCTAAAACCATTGAGATGTGTGAGGGAGATTATATAAACATATACAAAACTCTCCCGGAAAGAAGGGAAAGTGAACTAAAGTGGCCAACAATAAACAAAAACAATGAAATCCATGCAAAAGTTGGCATGAACTTAGCATGACTAGCGCTAAGTCACTTCTGATTAGCATGGATACGTATACAACGGAGATAATCAGACTTCATTTTCTTTATCTTTATAAGTGAATGGGACAGGTTAGCAAAATCTTAGTGCCTTGTTAATCCCTAATACTAATAAATAAAATTTGAAATAAAAAAATGGATATATTTAATAAACAGTACTACATTTAGTCAGTTGAATTCCAAACAATTGCACAAATAGGAAAAAGGCTGAAAGTTTGTTTGTCTTTAAAGGCCCAGTCAGCAAAAATTCTAACGTGTCTAACAACAATCATAGAAGCTCTTTATTTCTAGAATGATATTTTTTGTAATTTCTTCCTCTCGTGCTCTTATTATCTTATTAAACTGCCAGATCTGACACCTGAACAGAGATCAGGCTTTGCTAATCGACAAACAGCGCCATGGAGATGCGTGTAAAGCTAGTATATGAAGTTGTAAATAGTAGCTTAGCTAACAGCTCTTTGTTTTGTGTGTGTGTGTGTGTGTGTGTGTGTGTGTGTGTGTGTGTGTGTGTGTGACTGTCTGTCTTGTCAATGGAAAGCAACAGCGTTTGGTTTGAAATAAAACCAATAAAAACACCCAAACATTCTGTTTTTAATAAACATAAGGAGTTATTGCTTCTTCTTGTCAGATGTCTTCAAGGGAAACTGAAACAAAATTCAGCTGAATTTTGGTGGCAGTTGTTAAGGCACACGTGATATAGATGTTTTGGCATTTTATATAATTAATTCCAGTGATGGTTTCCATTTTTAAAAGACTACAAATTCAACAATCAGCTTAAACAGTGCTTCTAGGTGGACAGATTTAATTCCCATTTAAAAAAATTTAAATCTAACACTGCCCCCTATTGGTGTAGCAGTCAGGTTTAGACTAATATACTGTTACACTAGTTTGTCACTATTGCTTCGTAAGCTAGCAGGGCGGTGCTGAAACAACTGGAAAATGCACCTGGACTCCTCGAGAATATGGTGTGAATATCGGTATGATCACAAAAATATCAAAGCAATTTCTGTGTGAAAATGAGGACCAAGAGTGTATATCATCCCTGTTCGGGCTGCTTTGTTTTATGAATTGTAGCACATGGTAATCTGTTGTACCTTCCTGTAATCTAAAAATGTGATTTATTGGCGTAGAGATCATTCCATTCCTTTCTTTACTTCTCCCTGAGTCCCAGGCCTGGGGGGAAATGGAGGCACTTTGAGAATTGTTATTGCTAAATTATTGCTTCCTTCAGTCCTCCTGAGACAGGGTTTCTATCTCAAGGTGACTAAACACATCTGCTATAAAACTCTCACATTCACACGGAAACTGAAATGAGATGGATCAGGAATTTATATTTGTGAAAACCAAGCATCCATCGTTTCCACTCGGGAAGAGCTACAACAGCAAAGACACATGGGGGACGACTCTATGTTCCGACAGCTCTACTCAAATAAGATGATTGCTTAAATTAGTTGGGCACCCTACTCAGTTAGGACAGGGTTAGGGCTGTCAGACCAATGGGCTGTCGGGATATAGGGCTGTAACACTAGCATGCATACCGCAGTCTTATTCCTGATTAAACGCTGAAAATAGTCATTCAAATATCTTTAATCTTTACTCATAAATGTTTATTGAAACCAAAAATATTATAATATGATCTTTTTTTTTTTGACTTGACTACATGAACACAACAGGAGCTGTGGTTCCTGAGGTCAAATGTTCTTCTTCAAGTAGCTAGATGTTAGCTAGCTGTAAATAATCTAGTCCAAGCTAGTTAAGAGTGAACAAATTAGGCTTATTACATCACCCTGAGTTTATTAGTTAATGTACATCAACATTTCATTCGCATTTCAGTTCTCTGAATGATCTGGGCACTTTGTGCCACTTTGTTTTAGTACGCTAGTGCTAGTCTGTCACAAACACACTGTGCATGCTTCGCTAGCTCACCTTGAGTGGGACACTCAAGACTGTACATGATAATATAAGTGCTACGTTTCCTTAATGATAGATTATATGACCAATATATTAAAAAAAAATAACTTTACATGAGTTCTAATTTTCATAACTAATCTATAAACATATGCTAGCTAGCCTGGAAGTCACACTTTGCTAGCTAACACATTAAGGAAGGGATTTTTACAAAATATATTTCTATTGGTACTATTTTTTATATCCTTTTTTTTTCAAGTTTTAAAAGTTTATCAAATACACATGAAGAAAACTTGTTGGAACAATAACAGCCTACAGCAGTTGGCTGTGAAAATGTAGTGCAAACGTAGCTAAATTCTTAATTAGCATAAACTAGTTAGCCTGCAGTTGTGTGCTAGCTGACAGCTTGAGGATTAGCTGAATTTATTTTGTCTGAAACTGCCCTCATTCTTCTTTAACTGACATGATTTGCTTCAGAACTGATTTTTGATTTTTTCACCTCTACATGATTTTACTGTGTCTGATTTAGATATGATAGCTTGTATTTTAGACTCTTCTGATGCCCCTGTGTTGGTTGCTCATCCTGAGTGAAAGCGAAGAATGTCTTAAGACAGGAAGTGCTTAAATAATTTCTTAAAATGATGGGAATTTTTTTTTTAAAACAAAACCAAGATCTTTAGCCTGAGCTTGTGAGGTTTTTTTAGAAATCACACACACACACTGCTGACCTGAATGAAGTTAAACTTACTTAAATAAACTTATGCCAACCTAGTAGGGCTGCACTCACATAGATCACACACACACACACACACACACACACACACCTCTGTCTTGCTAAAGGCTGCGTAACACTTAACAATACATTCAAAGTGGATGTGATTGTCAGATGTATCTGTAGAGTGTGAGATGTGTGTCCACTCTGTCTGCACTGATTCTCTCTCTCTCACACACACACACACACACACACGCTTGTGTGAAGTGCGCATTGCGTCCTGAGTTTGTGTCGCTTCACCTCCGAGCGACTTGATGGGAGTGTATCCTGCAAATTTTCTGATTTTCCCCTCGCTTCAATACACATCCACGAATAAAGGGACTAGGAGAAGTGTGTTCAGAGGATTAGGACATTCCACCATCCCAAGTTCCCCTCCATCATCTTCACCTGCTTGCACCACAATATTCTGACTTATGTGCCACCAGCTTTATGTCTCCACCCCTAAAGTTGTCAGTCTCTCTCGTTCAGAGGAACATGTACTGGTTGTCAATGGCTCTCTTGCGCCCCCTGTCCAGAGGTTCCAGCTCATACTCCGAGTCCCGGGCGTGCAGGAGTGGCGGGAGTGGGTTTGGGTGGCGGAGGAGCGTCCTTCGGCCCACTGATTCGCTGCGCCGGATGTGGGAGGAGTCAGAGGTGGGTCCTGGGGTGTTGTGTGGAGAGAGGGCAAGGCCAGATGAAGCTCCGAGGGCTGGGGTGATGGGGGCAGACGCTTCAAGGCCCCAGTGAGCCAGGCAAGGATCTGAGCTGCAGCGGGAGAATGGAACCAGCACTGGAGAACCCACTGAGGAACATGCAGCTGGAAAACAAACAAACACGCACGCACGCACGCACACACACACACCACACACACACACACACACACACACACACACACACACACAGTTATGAACGTCATTATGATTGTACACATGCATATTTATCTTTGAACACTAAAGTAAGTAAAAGTATGTAAGTAAGCATAGTAACGTGTGTGTGTGTGTGTGTGTGTGTGTGTGTGTGTTTGTGCGTGCATGTGTGTGTGGTGTGTGTGTGTGTGTGTGTGTGTGTGTGTGTGTGTGTGTGTGTGAGAGAGAGAAACTGAATAACAGATTATTTAATAAAGATAAGAATGTTAAAATCAGGTGTAATATCTTTTAATGATTTCCAACAATTTACAAGATGCAACTAACCGCCCGAGGTGGTGGGTGTGGCCAGCACGTAATTGGCCAATAGGACTTCACACGCTGGTCCACACTCGAGCGGAATAGGACAGACACGGAAGTGAGAGAGCATATCAACTACTGAGGAGAAACGCAGGTGCTGGACCCGACACTGACCCCATTCAGTCAGAGACAGACGCAGATGCTGAGAGAGAGAGAGAGAGGGTAATGAGTGAGAGAGGGAAAAGGAGAGATAGAAAAGGAGAGAGAGAGAGAGGAGTGAGAGATAGAAAAGGAGACAGAGAGTAATGAGTGAGAGAGGGAAAAGGAGAGAGAGAGAGAGAGAGAGAGAGAGAGTAATGAGTGAGAGAGGGAAAAGGAGAGAGAGAGAAAGGAGAGAGAGGGAAAATGAGAGAGAGAGAGAGAGAGAGAGAGAGAGAGAGAGAGAGAGAGAGAGAAGGAAGGAAAGGGAGAGAGACAGGGAGAAAGAAAGAGAGATGTCACTATCATGAATAAAAATTGGGGGGAAAAAACAAGTTAATTATAGAGCACAGAATGAAGATGATGATGATGATGTTTACCTTGGCTCGTCCCTGGTAGTTGAAGGTAAGGACATAGTCTCCCCTTCGTGTCTCACTCTGTCTCACCAGGAAGTTGCCGTGACCTCTAACCCCTGCATGCTGCACCAGGTACGCGGCACGTACACGAGAGATCGGCCCATGGAACCATGGGTAGGAGGACAGAAAGTGATCTGTCTTGTGGTACGCCTGCTCTGGCAGCGTGAAACTCGGAGAGCCTGGAGATCAATCACAATGTATTACACACTCACATGGACACCTTATTACAGGAGAAAGGAATAAACCCGTGTGTGTGTGTGTGTGTGTGTGTGTGTGTGTGTGCGCTCTTACAGGAACATAATCAACTGTAACCTGGTGAGAAGAAGCTGCTGTTATAATGCATAAGAATTTGTGCAAGTAACCCACTGATTTAATGTTGACTTGCTTTTATATACTGTATTTGTGCATAACAGCACCACCTGGAGGTCAATTTAATACAGCATAACTTACCTAGTTAGAATACTTTGTATACACTAAATTCAATTCTAATGTTGTGAACCGGTGGCCGGTGGTGATAGTGTTTAGGGTGTGGGTGGTGAGAAGTGGGGGGTTCAAATCCCTTTTAGACCCCCACCATGCTAAACCCCCTGGGCAAGGTCTTAACCACAAGTGTGCCTCTGTCCACCGCGCATGGTGCCAGTAAAAATACTGCGACGCTAACCTGGATGGACTAGCATCCCATCCAGGAGGAGTTGCAGTCCTAGTCACTTCATACCACGGAACCTGGGATAAGCTCCGGCTCTGATGAGCCATTAGGTTTGAGTGTAAAATGTTCAACAGACTTTACACACCGTGTTTCAACTATTGTGTTTGTTTAACACTTTGGCAGAAATGTCATGTCCAATATTCAGAAATAAAAATGATTTACACATTTAAAGGGGCTACAGATAACAGAGACTAGTCAAGTGTTAGATGTTATATTTATAAACTCAATATGTTGTGAACACAAACCCACAATATCAGCATCAGCCAGACTTTATTCATTCCATTTGTTCAAAGGAATCGATTCGTTCATGAATCAGTCCTCAGAAGCTTCCTTTAAACCCTGTGTGTGTGTGTGTGGTGTGTGGTGTATGTGGTGTGTGTGGTGTGTGTGTGTGTGTGTGTGTGTGTGTGACTCACCCGGGCTGCTGGACTCAATGCTCCCTCTCGCTGCAGCTACAGGATCAGTGTCAGGAAAACAGAGCAGCTCTGCATCCACAATGTCCGGCCTACACACACACACACACACACACACACACACACACACACACACACACACACAAATAGAAAATAATTTGTAAAAAGAAAGTAGTGCTGAAAGAGATGAGAGAGAGAGAGAGAGAGAGAGAGAGAGAGTGTCCTGGCTATAGAGGAAGTTACAGAGCACAAAGGCGTTTGGGTCGAGTCAGGAAGTGCGTCTTGTGATTCTGGGAAAAGCAAAATGTTACTGTATGTCATGCAGAGAGACAGACAGAGAAACAGAAAGTGCGACAGACAGATTAAGACAGAAAGAGTGCAACAGGTTGAGAATATGGAGCGGGACACACAGATGGATGAGAACAAAAAGAGTAAGACAGAGAATGAGACTAAAAGACTAACAGAGAGAGAAAGACAACAGAAGTGAGTCACAGAGAGGGTGAGACAAAGACAGAGTAAGAGATAGAGACAGGCGGACAAACAGACAGACCAAGATACAGAAATACAGCAAGTGAGAAAGCAATGACAATCAGAGTAAGACAGAGAGTAAGATATAAAGACAGTGAGATGGAGAGTGAGGTAGATTAAGACAAAGAGAGTAAGACGCCAAGAGAGTGAGATATAAAGGGTGAGAAAGTATACCAGGGTGACAGAGACATGGAGAGCAAAATGAACACAGAGTGACATAGAATGAGATGAAATGAGGCCGATAAGACAAAGTGAAAGACAGACAGAGAATAAGACAGAGAGAGAGAGAGTAGGAAAGGAAGAGTAAGAGACAGAAAGGGAAAGAGTAAAATAGATGGTGAGGGAGACAGAAAATGAGGCAGAGTAAGACAGAGTGAGAAAAAGTAAGACAGGCAGACACAGGTAGAAAGTGAGACAGAGTAAAAACAAAGTAAGAAAAAAAGAGAGTGAGACAGATAGTGTAGGACAGAGTAAGACAGAAATTGAGAACAGTGGTGGGACAGAGAGAGTAAGACAGAGAGAGTGAGAATGGTGAAATATGCTGAGTAGAGAGCTTGAAATTCTCAGAACAGGGAACATTTTTTCTTAGTGAACTTATAACGTGTGTGTGTGTGTGTGTGTGTGTGTGTGTGTGTGTGTGTGTGTGTGTGTGTGTGTGTGTGTGTGTGTGTGTGTGAAACAACTGGACCTTTCTCTTCCACTTTTCAAAAAAGATATTATAATAAATGAGTAATGACACTGTATAAGGCCATACACATTAAAAAAGGAATTGTCACTGTGGTGTGGTACCATCAAGAGTACCAGACCTTTCTTTTCATTTGCTTTTAGAAAGGTTTATGTTTAACACATTGATATCAATTTTAAAAGTTATTGTGGTGTAATTTTTTCTTTTTAAATCAGTTTGAAACATCAGCTATGTCCTCTGGAGAGAGAGAGATAGAGACAAGAGGAAATTTTAAATATATATATATATATATATATAATGTTGATAATTTTTAGCTATTTTATGAAATTGAAAAACATAACGAGGTGGTGAGAGATGAATGATATACTGAAGTAGAGAATATAGAAGCGCATCACTGTGTGTAGAAATCTTTAAATATTATGGTTTTTATTCTCCATCACTCTGTCGCTCCTCTACCTGTTTAATTATTGGATATAAATAGAGATGAACTTGAAATATTTTTAAATATTAAAAAAAATGTATTTATTATTTTCCAGAACACTCTATCTAGGTGAGAGAACACACTTTAGGAGCTCGAGTAAAACTAATGACTCCTAAGGGCAGAATTATCCACCAGCTGACCCTCTAAACGCGCGCGCGCCAATTCATCGCAGTTGCCCCCCGCGTCTATTACCGGGTCACGCGCTAATTTCATTTAGATCCATGAGGATTTAAAATCTCTCTCTCTCTCTTACACACACACACACACACACACACACACACACACACACACACACACACCTGATAAAAGTCCAAGTCAATTTCAGTGCGCGCGCTCGTAACGCAACGCGCAACTGTAAATGAAAGCAATTACGGAAAGTGTGTGTGTGTGTGTGTGTGTGTGTGTGTGTGTGTGTGTGTGTGTGTGTGTGTGTGGTGGTCTCGAGATCGCTCTCCCTCCCCCTCCCTCGCGCTATCCCCGCAGGGCACATCCCTCTCCCCAGCGT
>JBCNYH010000025.1:4572976-4587895 GCA_039654325.1 Tandanus tandanus
AGAGACAGACAGTGAGAGAGAGTGGGAGAGGGAGAGAGAGAGAGAGGGAGGGAGGGGGAGGGAGAGAGCGAGAGAGAGAGTGAGAGAGAGGGAGAGTGAGAGAGACAGTGAGAGAGAGAGAGGGGGGGGGAGGGAGAGAGTGAGACAGAGACAGTGAGAGAGAGGTGGGGGAGGAGAGAGAGAGAGACAGACAGTGAGAGAGAGAGAGAGAGAGAGAGAGAGAGTGAGAGAGAGGGTGAGAGAGAGGGAGATACCATGTTGTTAGGATAATGTTTTCTACTGCGCTGGGTCGTTGTGAAATCGTGACCCTCCCTTATTAAATGATAATCACCACTCAGTGCATTTTTAAACCTGTATTATTCCTTAGGAGGAGGTTCTACACACCGCTGTGTTCTGACTTGTTCTTTAGGTTCTCCTCACACTGCTGTGTCAGTAAAAATAACATCTGGAGCTGCGGCGTGATATAAAATGGTGTGCGATAGGGCAGCTGATGATCAGATTATAATGACGTAGCGCCCACTATGAGTTCGCACTTCCATGGAACGCAAGCGCTAATCAAGCGCTTTCTTCCTCTCCCATAAAAAATGGAAAAGAATCATGCGTGATTTGGGGCTGATCTGGGATCAGGACTGCTCGGTGAAGTGTGGATGCTGATGGTGATGTGTGTGAGATGTGAAACTGATCCTCAGATCAACAGGAACAGTAACACAGCTGCAGCTGCTGGAGGCCAGAACCACTAAAGAGAAACTTCAGACTGCTTTTAATCCACCAGGCAACAATTATAGCCCCACACAGTCCTGCAGCTTCCCCAGAACAAGACACAACACTTACGGTACATAAAACCATAAATGGATTAAAAACGATGACTCGTGATTCTTAGTAATTGTTTAAAATTATGATAATAATCTGCTTCTTAACTAGAACAGTAACTCCACTTCATCGCAGCCTGTAGTTCACTAACTCCTGATTTGTACGTGCACTAGGGTGGACCAAGATTTTTTTATTTTTTTTTCGACACACTCTTATTTTAGGAGGTTTGATGAAAAAATAACCCAGTAAAAATGTCAGGCCTATAAAATAAGTGTGAGTGGTTCCCCCAGAGCCCTTCAATTTTGCACATTTTGACCGAAATTTGGCGAAATTTTACTTTTCCTTAACTTTATTTTCTGGATCAACAATCCAATTAACGTCTAATCAGACCCTGTACATTAATAATACCATATGTTTTAATATATATATATATATATATAAAGTGTAGTTTTATCCATGACGGCATGTTTTATTATGTACTTGTAATTATCATTCATAAATAACATCCAAAATGTGAACTAACACCATATTTCAATTATTTCATACAAATGCAACGATGTTTTGAAAAGTCTTGTTTTAGTCTCTATGCAATAAATATATTGCTGTGAAAAGCCTAATCTGTATTGGATATATATCTCAAGACAAAGAAATATTGAAGCTGGACACATTTTGAGACTATGGACTCGTTTGGAGCGACTAATAACTGGTAGCTTGTTCCACAGGCAAGGTATACTGTGAGCAAAGCTCCATCCCCACATATACAAGTTATAGTTACTAATATAGTAGTTCAGATACACCGTCTGCCAGTAAGAGACAGTTATTAACTACTTATGTATAATTTACTACATTGGTGAATAATATTAACTCATTTACTCATATAAATGACTGTAGTACAGAGTAGTGTACGATTGTGTGTATTAAACAATAAACATCCGTACAGAATGAACCTAACCTGCATGATGCATCCAGAAATCGTCCTTTTGTTGCAGATTGTTCAGTGAGGATTGGATGAATCCTTTCACGCATCAGATTGTGTCTGCTGATGTCAGACGGTGTATCTGAACTACTATATTAGTAACTATATGCAAATACACATGGAAACTCGTTTAACTTTCAAATAAAGATTCTGTGTCAAGTTCAGATTTCTCACAGAGTCCAGAAACTAAACTGAACAACTGAAACTTTAATAAATATCAAGCTTTAAACTTAAAACAACTTTGTGATAGAGAAAATTAAATACACTATATGATTATTATTAATATTATTATTATTGTTACCAGTAAGGTGGCGTAGTGGTTAGCATGTCCACCTTACAACAAGAAGGTTCTGCTTTCGAGTCCCAGACTCAGCTCAGGCCTTTCTGTGTGGAGTCTTCATGTTCTCTCAGAGATGGCTGAGATAGGCTCCAGCCTCCCCGCAACCCAAGCAGTTCAGCATGAAATTATATGAATGAGTGAATTATTATTACACGTTTTTTTGGAAACGTTGGTATTTAGTTTAGTACCTGCCGTTTAGTCATCTTCATTCACACACGCCCACTTTCCTTTCACCCCTTCAACTCCTTCAGCATTTAAAAACGCTTCAGAACATTGATGAGAAGAAATAACATTGTTTAAAAACCCGGGTGAGGTGCGGCGGCTCATTAAGTGCTTTAATGATGCGTGTGGATGAATGGGCGCACTCAAGACCTGCATGTGTAAACTCGGCAGAGCCTTTGCCTTATATGGTATGAGTAAAGAGTCGGTAAGTCGGCCAGGATTCCTTGTTGACAATCATCCAATCAGGATCTAGATCCAGTCATGACCACCTGTACCTGATTGGCTACTGAAATGAACAGCGGTTATACCCCACAAAGAGCAGGCAAAGAGTGTCTGTGTGTATGTGTGTGTGTGTGTGTCTCACATGTAGCTGTAGTCTAGAGGTAGTGTTCTCATTTTGTCACTTTTTGTCTCAACCTTGTCTTGACCTTAACCAGATGAAATAAATATAAAATAAATAAATAAATACATAAATAGGAAAACGTCATTACAAATTAAAGTCAATGATTATAAAATAAACCATTCATCCTCATAATGTAGCCGTTTATCTTCAACACAGAGGATGCAACACACCCTCCCCCTGATCTGAGGCTGTCCTAAAGGGTGCATCAGTCATGATAGACGGACCTCCATCTGAGTCTCGACCTGGGATGCTCTCATTCATAAGAACAAACTAGAACTAGCATGCAGTTTGGATGTAACCATGGACACAGAGAGACACACACTTCCTCATTTAACAAAATATCACCTTAATATCACTTCACAATCAAGGGGGTACAATACATTTTAAAATTTCTGCTAGGTCCGTGACTCTTACCTTGGGAGGGCTGTAGAGCTCAAGTTCGAACCTGTCGTTTTTCCTCCGGACCAGCAGGCGGCAGCGCATCCAACGTGGAGCCGTATCCGAAATCGTGTCATTTACCTCCAGGTATCTTAAAAGTCCTTCCTTGCGCACGTTTCCCGTTTCCTGCCGGTATTTTGCGCTGGGTGTCCTCAGGCGGCTGAGATGATTCAGCAGCTGGAAGCGACCAGATGGCGCTGTAGCTGGAGAGTGCTCTGCTGCCCCCAAAGCCCCGCCTCTTTTTTCTGACTCATCCCCGGAGCTGTCATGGATAGAGTCGTCACGTGATGGACGTTTCTGGAAGAACTGACACACGCTTCTTCGAAAATTAAAAAGTACAGCAGTACGTGAGAAGGATGCTGAAGTAGGTGTAGGGGCGTAATTCTCAGCAAGCTCCACCCCTTGGGTGTGACCAATTGGTCTATGTGTAGTGAAGTTTTGTAACGGCTGCTCTCGTTCTAGTTTTGGTGGTAAAATGACAGACAAGGCTCCACCCACTGGTCGACTTGCTTCCCGGTAATCGAGTACTCCAGAAAGGTTGCATGTACGACCAGTCATGGGTGGGGGCGGGGCTTCTTCTTTGGCCACCTCTCGCCGAAAGTGGTGTTGGAAAATGGCGCTGAAGTGCCTGCTGAATTTCTCCGGAGAAACAACATCATGAGGTGGTCGAGTTCTGGCGAAACGGCGATAATGTTGCGCTAACTCTCTTGCTGTGGCACTCGCATGAAGCTCACAAAACTCCCTCCAGCCACAAGGGGGTGCTGTGCTGCTCAGGGTCTCCTCGATAGTCTTGCCATTCATTGCAGTAACCAGCACAGCTGAGAAACACTGTGAGCAGATGAGATACAGAGACAGATCTGAGTTAGAGAACACAAAAACTGCAGACGTTATTCAATTTGTTCCAAAAATCAGAAGTGAAACTGTCACAGGAGGAAACGTTCAGTGCAGCGTCACAAGATCTGAAAAACCTCCAAAAGTATCAGCCAAGTGCACTCTCTACACACAGATGAGTGAATGTGTGTGTGTAAACAATTCAACAAAGTTTATGATCAGAATACAGTTTACACATGACTAAATGCTGTTGTTTGATGAAGTGCTCTGGTGAAGTCTGAGGTGATAGAAGAATCACAAGGTTCATGTGTATCTTGTTAGAGAATGCTGGTGTTTAATGGTGGAAGCTTGTGTTTAAATAATTGGGTTTGATGGATAATGTGTGTGATAGTGCTGGTGTTTGATGATGTATGCTGGCATGTGATGGTGAATGTTGGTGTATGATGGTGAATGTTGGTGTTTGATGTTGAATGAAGGTCCAGACGTCCCTCTCCCCAGCCACTTCCTCCAGCTCTTCCGGGGGAACACAGAAGCGTTACCAAACCAGCCGAGAGACATAGTACCTCCAGCGTGTTCTTGTTCGACCCGGGGTTTCTTTCCAGTTGGACATGCCCGAAACACCACACCAGGGAGGCATTCAGGAGGCATTCTAATCAGAAGCCAGAGCCACCTTAACTGGCTCCTCTCAATGCAACGGAGCAGCGGTTCTACTCCGAGCTCCTCCCGGATGACCGAACTCCTATCTCTAAGGGAGAGCCCTGCCACACTGTGAAGGAAGCTCATTTCAGCTGCTTGTATTCGTGATCTTGTTCTTTTGGTCACTACCCAAAGCTGGTGACCATAGGTGAGGGTAGGAACGTAAATCGACTGATAAATTGAGAGCTTTGCCTTCCGGCTCAGCTCCCTCTTCAACATGATGGACCGATACAAGCTCTGCTTTACAGCAGAGGCTGCACCGATCCGCCTGTCGACCTCCCGTTCCATTTTTCCCTCACTCGTGAACAAGACCCACTTGGGGCAGGACCTCATTCCAGACATGGAGGGTGCATTCCACCTTTTTCCGGCTGTGAACCATGGCCTCAGACGGAGGTGCTGATTCTCATCCCAGCCGCTTCACACTCTGCTGCGAATCGCTCCAGCGAGAGCTGAAGGTCCTGACTTGATGAAGCCAAAAGGACAACGTCATCCGCCAAAAGCAGAGACGAGATCCTATGGCCACCAAACCAGAACCCCTCAGCGCCTTGGCTGTGCCTAGAAATTCTATCCATAAATATTATGAACAGAACTGGTGAGAAAGGACAGCCTTGGCGGAGTCCAAACCCCACTGGAAACGAATTCAACATGTTGTTCCCAATGCGGACCAAGCTCTCGCTCCGGCAATACAGCGACCGAATGGCCCGTAGCAACTGGTCCAGTATACCATATTCCCGGAGCACACCCCACAATATAGCCTGAGGGACACGGATGAAAGCCTACTCCAAGTCCACAAAGCACATGTGGACAGGATGGTCAAACTCCCATGCCCCTTCCAGGATCATGTAGAGTGTATAGAGCTGGTCAAGAGTGCTGCGGCCAGGACAAAAACCACATTGTTCCTCCTGAATCCAAGGTTCAACCATCGGTCGGATCCTCCTCTCTAGTACTCCTGAATAGACTTTCCCAGGTAAGCTGAGGAGTGTGATTACACGATAGTTGGAACACACCCTCCGGTCCACTTTTTTAAAAACTACCTCAGCGACCTCCACCCCAGTGATAGGCAGACCTCCTCCTGAGCCCCCAGGCTCTTCCTCTTCCACAGAGGGCTGGTTGGTGGAATTGAGGAGGTCCTCGAAGTATTCCTTCCACCTCCCGACAACATTCCCAGTTGAGGTGAGCAGCTCCCCACTTCCACTGTAAACAGTGTTTGTACTGCTTCCCCCTGCTGAGCCGTCGGATGGTGGTCTAGAACCTTTTCGAGGCCCTCACCGAACTCCTCCCACACCCGAGATTTTGCATCGGCAACAGCCCGAGCTGCAGCACATTTGGCCTGTTGGTACCCATCCACTGCCTCGGGAGTCCCACATGCCAAAAGGACCCGATAGGCCTCCTTGTTCGGCTTGATCTCAAGGAGACTTGACAGCTCACCTCAGGAGTCCACCATCTGGTTCGGGGCTTGCCCCACGACAGGCACCTATGACCTTCTGGCCACAGCTCTGGGCTGCCGCCTCAATAATGGAGCACGGAACATGGCTCATTCAGACTCTATGTCCCCGGCCTCCATTGGGATGTGGTTGTAGCTCTGCTGGAGGTGGGAGGGAGGCCGTACCTACCAATCACACCCTTTAGCACAACCCCTTGAAACTCCAAAAATGGTGGGTACTCTAAACTGTCATTTGGTGGATAAGCAAAACAACAGTCAGGACCCAGCCCCCCACCTGGAGGCGGAAGGATTCTACCCTTTCGTCAACCCCAACATGTGGGCACCGAGACGGGGGGGCAACAAGTATGCCCACACCGGCTCGCCGCCTCTCCCCATGAGCAACTCTAGAATGAAACAAGGTCCAGCCCCTTTCGAGATGGGTGGTTCCAGAGCCCAAGCTATGTGTTGAGGTGAGCCCGACTATATCAAGTCAATAGCTCTCGACCTCGCGCACCAGCTCAGGCTCCTTCCCCGCCAGAAAGGTGACATTCCATGTCGTGTGATATTGAGCGTTGTTAATAATGCTGTCTAATGGTGAATACTGGCGTATGATGTTTGATAATGAAGGTAATGGCTTTATTACGAACATTACTGTTTGTTAGTGATGCCGTTGTTCTCTAATGAAGTATTATTGGTTTTATGGTGAATGTTGGTGCCTGATGACTAATGTTTGTATTTTGATTGTAAACGTTAGTATTTTAATGGATAATATTTTGCTGATGACCGTGGACATGTTGAGTTTAGACGTGCTATACGTAATGACATCATAGAGTAACTTCTTAAATTACATCAATAATTCAGATCGAGAGCCGGAGTTGTTGCCCAACAGCACAAATTATGCAGATGTTGGTGCAACAGAATGTTACATGCGTGAGGCATGCTGTCTATGAATGAAGAGGAATTTAATCATCAGTTTCATTGACCACAGAAGTGCAGAATGCTCTCAGTATCACGCACAGATGAGCCAACGCAGTATTAGAATGACTCATACACACTCACACACACAAAGATATACACACACTCACTCAGAGGAAGTGAATGGTTAATTTGACTATGGTTATTTCACATAGCTGTCTGAGATCAGAGGCAAGATCAGAAGGACTCTTTGATGTAATGAGTGAATGAAAAAACAAAACAATTTCTTAGATAAAGGTAAAGTTCAGAAGCACAATAATAATGAAACCAATCAGTGATGTGAAGCTCTTCAATCAGAAACATGACACAGTTTATTCACACACACACATTCTCAAAATTATTTTTTATAAATCGTACCTGCTCAGCTGTGTGTTTTTAGTTTAAATTATTTAAACCAGACTATTTTATTGTTTTCGTACACAAATAGGTGCAGTTAGGTCAAAGTAGCTTCCAGTTCTGTAGAGTGTTTTTATACACACACACACACTCACACACACACACACATGCGCGCGCGCACACACACACCCACTCACACACTTCAACCATAATGCCAAAACCACACTGCACCATCATCATTTAGTGCCCCATTTTTAAGAAACACCACCAGCCATGTTAAAGGTTTCCATTAGTTGTGCTGAATGCAAAGTGCCAAACTACTCTTCCATGAACCCTAACACAACTTTCACTAAACTTGCACTTATTCTAAACTTACTCTTACACAAAACTTACACTACTCTTACACTACTCTCACACAAAACCTACACTACTCTCACACAAATTTTACACCACTCTCACACAAAACTTACAGTACTCTTACATAACTCACACAAAACTTACACTACTCTCACACAAAACTTACACTACTCTCACACAAATCTTACAGTACTCTTACATGACTCTCACACAAAACTTACACTACTCTTACACTACTCTCACACAAATCTTACACTTCTCTCACACAAAACTTACACTACTCTCACACAAATCTTACAGTACTCTTACATAACTCTCACACAAAACTTACACTACTCTTACACTACTCTCACACAAATCTTACACTTCTCTCACACAAATCTTACACTACTCTCACACAAATCTTATACTTCTCTCACACAAAACTTACACTACTCTCACACAAAACCTTCACTACTCTTACATAACTCTCACAAAATTTACACTACTCTAATACTTCTCTTACACTACAAACAGATGACACAGACACAGTCTACACAATCTGTTCTATATAGCCTCACAAACACCTCGCCATAACGTGTCCCAAACCACACATCCTGTTTACATATTGCGTGTTTGATGGGAAAATTTTGACGTTTCATAATGTACTCATGAATTTTAAAGTGATATGAGGTTAACATTTTATTGAAATTTGTTATCTTGGTGAAAGCTGGTGTGTGATGTTGAGGGATGATGAGTGGTTGTGAAAATTGGTGGGTGATGGTGAATGATAATGCTTCGTGGTAAATGCTGGTGTCTGACGGTGAGTGCTGATGTGTGGTAGTAAGTGATGGTGAATGCTGGTGCGTGTGATGGTGAATGTTGTGGCGTGCTGGTGAGTGATGGTGAATGTTGTGTGATGATAAATGATGGTGTGTGCAATGGTGAATGCTGGTGTGAGGTGGTGGGTGATGGTGCATGTTGATGTGTGGTGGTGGGCAATGGTGCATGTTGGTGTGTGATGGTGAATGTTGTGTGATGATAAATGCTGGTGTGTGCGATGGTGAATGCTGGTGTGAGGTGGTGGGTGATGGTGCATGTTGATGTGTGGTGGTGGGTGATGGTGCATGCTGGTGTTTGATGGTGAATTGTGGTGTGTGGTGGTGGGTGATGGTGCATATGGATGTGTGGTGGTGAAGGTTGGTGTGTGATGGTAAATGCTGGTGTGATGGTCAATGCTGCTGTGTGGTGGTGAATGCTGCTGTGTGGTGGTGAATGCTGCTGTGTGGTGGTAAATGCTGGTGTGAGGTGGTGAATGCTGGTGTGATGGTGAATGCTGCTGTGTGATGGTGAATGCTAGTGTGTGGTGGTGGGTGATGATGCATGGTGATATGTGGTGGTGTGTGATTGTGGATGCTGGTGTGTGATGGTGAATGGTGTTTGTTGGTGAAAATTAAAGCGAGGTTGTCTTATCAGATTTCATTTTGGATGTTCTCCAAAATGCTTTTAGACACAAAGAAGAAAAGAAAGGAACGAAGGAATGAACACAGACCATGAGAAAACTCATATGCACATCTTATCTGTTAAGACGGGGGCAACAACCTCAAGTGACAAACCATGTCCGTATACACACACACACACACACACACACACACACACACACACCCTTTCACTGTGACTGAAAAAGCAGCACGTGCTTCAGACTTCCCCTGCACCGGGCCTCCAGCGCCACCAGTCTATCAGCACATCCAGCCTGAACATGGAACATGACTCAGCACACACACACACACACACACACACACACACACACAGCAACAAGACTGTAACCCAAAAATCACAAGTATTAATAAAGATAGCAGTATCCTTATGGGTATGTGGACACTTAAGTAAGTGGCCATTATATTAGGAACACATGTACACCTGCCCACCATGCAGACATGGATCAAAAGCTTCAAGTAACATTCACATCAAAGATCAGAATATAGAGGGTGTATAATCAGAAACTCACTTTTTCAAAATTCTCATTAAAATACAATTCAGTCTATACCTGCCTATTCATTCTTTTTCAAAGATCCTTCTTTAAGTCGTTCTCACTTGCCTTTCCTCATGGCTGCTCTCTCTTTCAGCCTAAAAACATAAATGTAACAAGTGCAGATGACATAATATTTCATTTAAACTAGATCAAATGTATATGATAAAACATGCTTAGATTACTGTTATTACACAGCATGTATATCAGCACATGCATATACACACACATGCACACCATGTGCACAGCCACTCCTATACATGTGGCACACACACCGATCCACCCACAGACACACACACACACGTCTCCATTGTTAATTCACACAGTGCATGAACAGTCACATGAAAAAATATATGTAAACCTGGTCACATGGGAAAATAAGTCAGACCTTACATTTAAATTAGAGTTATAATAATTTCCATAAAATTAGTCACATGGTCCGGATCAGGTGCCATTGATAAAAACCTCCTGCAGGTGGAATCTGCCTGATATCTAGGGTCTGGAATTGTCTTTGCTATTGAAGTGTGTTTTGTCCTCATTCCAATATCCAAAGCACTCTCTAAGAACTCTCTGGGGGAGGGGGGGAATAAATCATTCCACTGTAATAAAAAATCATCTACAAGTGGCGTAGGTTTTAAACGGCTGCCTGAGAGCACAACGTTTTATGTGAGGGGGGAAAAAGCATCTTCAAGAACCCCAAAATTTCATCACAGGATCTGCAGGTAACTCTTACAACTGTTGGTGTGAAAGTGCATAAATCTGTAATCAGAAAGAGATTGGACAAATTTGACCTTAATGAAAGGCCACTGTTCCCCAAAAGCCTTTACCACTGCCTACAGGAAGTTGTTTCTGCTAAAGGAGGCAGTAGGAGCTTCTGAACTGAAGGGTGCACAAACTTTCACCACATATTTGGATATTTTAGTTGAATAAATGATTGAAAAAGCTCATTTTCATGTTCACGTATATAATCACCTTTACCTCTAGGTACTGATTTAAAGAAAGTGAAACATTAATTTGTTCAAATATGTATGGCTGGTGGGGTCAGCATTTTCTGTGGGGGGCACTTATTTTTTCAAATGACTGTACTGTAGGCACGTGTGTGTGCGTGTGTGTGTGTGTGTGTGTGTGTGTGTGTGTGTGTGTGTGTGTGTGTGTGTGTGTGTGTGTCCTCGTTGGTAAATCACACTGGATTATCCGCAGTAGTGGAAGTCCTGTCTGGGTTGCCCTATTTATACCACTCAGTTATCAGAGCAACACACACACACACACACACACACACACACACACACATAGCAGTGAGACTGTGTGGTGTGTGTGTGTGTGTGTGTGTGTGTGTGTGTGTGTGTGTACTGTTCTTTTTTGCCAACTTTTGGTTTACTTTTCAGTGTAGGGTTGGGCGACATGACCAAAATTTAATATTCATTTCATGTCTGATACTGATGCTTATCAGAGTATGGCACATTTTCTGTAAACTCAAAAAATACACGAATGAACAAATAAATCAATAAACAACTTTTTAAAAATATTTAATAAAAGCAGGGGCGGGGCGGGGCGGTGGCGCAGTAATTAGCATGTTAGCCTCAAAGCAAGAAGGTCCCGGGTTCAATTCCCAGCTCAAGCTTTTTTGTGTGGAGTTTGCGTGTTCTCCCCGTGCTTGCGTGGGTTTCCTCCGGGTACGCCGGTTTTCTCCCACAGTCCAAAAACATGCAGAGTAAGCTAATTCACAGTTCCAAATCGCCCCCAGGTGTGAGTGAGAGTGTGAATGGTTGTGTGTGTGTTGGCCCTGCGATGGCCTGGTGAGTTGTTCAGGTTGTACCCCACTCCCCACCCAGAGTCGACTGAGATCATGTAGGCCCTAACTAGGAATAAGCGGCTTAGAAAATGAATGAACGGATAAGAAAAACAGGAATGTAAAAGAGGTGTGTTTAAAAAAATAAAGGCAAATAAATATCTAAAATTACACAGATAAAACTGTTAAACTTGAGGTTTCAAATACACATAATAAAAGTCCTGAAGCTTTTTATTATGAAATTATGAAAATCCGAATAGAGTTAAATAACAAACATTAACCTTTTATACATGCAAATTTTAATAAGACTGTTGTGATAAAGGGCGGCACGGTGGTGTAGTGTTTAGCATGTTCGCCTCACAGCAAGAAGGTCCTCGGTTCGAGTCCAAGGGGGAGCCATTTCTGAGTGGAGTTGGCATGTTCTTCCTGTGCTTGTGTGGGTTTCCTCCAGGTACTCCGGTTTCCTCCCACAGTCAAAAACGTACACATTAGGCTAACGGCAGTCCCAAATTGCGAGTGAGTGTTTTGCTGCCAAACTGTAGTAAACCACGCCCACAAAACTCCATATAAGTCCTTTATAAGTTTCAGATAATAAAATGACCACCGAACGGGGGAAGAGTGTCCTATAACAACCCATCTGCAAAGGGAACTTTCTGACCAATCACAGAACTCAGCACCTTCTGTGGAACAGGATCTATTCTGCACACATTTCATACAAGTTTTGTGTTCAAGCGCAACACCCGACAAGAACACGTGTCATTTTCTCAACTGTCACAGAATCACAGCAAAAAAAAAAGTTCTTACATTTGTACAGCTCTGATTGCTCAGCTCTTACTGCTCAGCACACACACACACACACACACACACACACACCAGCATGCACTCACACACACAGAACCAGAAACAGAGAAATACATATACTGTCTATCTCTGTGTGCGTGTGTGTGTGTGTGTGTGTGTGTGTGAGTGTGTGTGTGTGTGTGTGCGCGTGTGCGCGCACAAGCACAGACAGAGAGAAAGCGTGAGGTAGTGGCCACAGAGACAGGAAACCCAGCCCTGCCTTAGCAACACAAACACACACACACATACACACACACACACACACACTCGTGCTGTTCTCACAGATGTCAGCCGTGTGTGACTTTCAGAACAAGGCATGTGTGCTGACATTTAAATGATGTGATGAGCAAAATAAGGGCCCTAGGTGGTCGCCCATCCTCATGGTGACTTCTGAGTGGACTTCAGATGTTTAGAAGCAGCCAATCCAACACAAACACTCAAACACTCACACACACACACACACACACTTTAGTGTGCAGTAGTGAAGTAAACAGATATGAACATAAATATGAACAGGAAATCTGCTATCTGTTTATTTTTTGCCAGGCGTCTGGTTGAAACCGGAGGTGCGTATCAAGACCAGGGTCCTGCAGAACACATTAAAACGTGGACAATAACGTGAACATTAACGTTGAAGGTGATGCTGTGTGTATTCCCCACTGTTCATTCACTTCCCTTAGTGAAGGAGTGGTCAGAGACTCAGCGGTTTAAATGCTCAAGTACATTTTGGGAAACTGAACCAAACTAAACTAAACTAAACAAGTGCAGGATTATAAACACAGTCCAGCATACACCTCTATTAAAACAAGCAACACCGGAGGTATACCTGTCACGCACTTGGACCCAGCTACATATCTGGTAATGCCAATAATTCAGTTTCTGCTACGTTTAAGAGACAAGTTTTCTAAGAGTCACCCAGAAAAGCATGGGGGGTGATATGCCACCCCTTTAGATACCAACAAAATTTTTGGTAGGGATAGATATATTGTAAAAACTCACAGAAATCATTTCTTTATCTCTGGAACCCTTAAGGGGAGGGGCCCCGAGGGCCAAAATTACAAAAAAATAAATAATTGTTTTTTGACTTTGATTTCTCCGTGCGCCCTCATTCAGCCTCTGTGATTTTATGTTATATGAATATATATAGGTAGAGTCTTCCAAAAAAATGTCGGTTTCAGAGATAAACAATGTGATTTTTGTAAGGAATTGGAGGGGGTGATGTATCACACCCTGGGTGATTCTTAGAAAAATTGGCTCTTCTGGTCAGTAATGACAGAGGAGTAGAACTTTCAAAGCCAACCATTCACAACACCAACACCACCAACAACAAGAAACTCTAAAAATACCCTTTCTGCAGTAGGCCACACCCACTTCATATTTACTCCACCCACTGAAACTGAGTAGCACTGCAGCATAGAGAGGAAAACACAGAGGTGGAGAAATGAAGACAATCACAGGCGTGGTTGTTAGTTGGATGTGGTGAATGAAGGAAGATTGGACAGATGAATGAATGGATTTTGTGGATGGATGGATGGATGAAAAGACGAATGGATTTGTGGGAGGATTGATTTGTGGATTGATTTGTAGATGGTAGAAGAATAGATTTGTGGATGGATGGGTGGATGGATTTGTGAACTGATGGATGGATGGATGGATTTGTGAACTGATGGATGGATGGATGGATTTGTGGATTGATGGATGGATGGATGGATTTGTGAACTGATGGATGGATGGAAGCATGGATGGATTTGTGAACTGATGGATGGATGGATTTGTGGACTGATGGATGGAGGTATGGATTTGTGAACTGAGGGATGGATGGATGGATTTGTGAACTGATGGATGGATGGATGGATGGATTTGTGAACTGATGGATGGATGGATAGATTTGTGAACTGATGGATGGATGGATGGATTTGTGGACTGATGGATGGATGGATGGATTTGTGAACTGATGGATGGATGGAAGGATGGATGGATTTGTGAACTGATGGATGGATGGATTTGTGGACTGATGGATGGATGGATGGATTTGTGAACTGAGGGATGGATGGATGGATTTGTGAACTGATGGCAGGATGGACAGACAGATGGATTTGTGGATGGACAGATTTGCTGAGAGTTAAATGGATCAGTACATGGTATGGTGGTATGGCTGATGAATAAAAAATGAATGGATGGATGGATAAGTAGACCATGTCTGCGGTATTTGCCGTGGGGAGTTATACACATTATTTGGTAGATTCAGTACACTGAGGAAATAGTGTGGGGTTGGATTCAATTTCAGCTGATGTGAAATAAACAGCATTTCGTTACAAATAAACAACTCTATTGTGTTCTGTTTAATACAATGACCAATCAAATCAAGAGACATCCAACAAAACAACATAATAAGCATGAGGTTACATTCCTACACAATGTACGGATGGATGTGGGTGTGGATAGATACACATATATGAAAGGCTATATATATAT
>JBCNYH010000025.1:4603642-4624782 GCA_039654325.1 Tandanus tandanus
CCCCCCCCCCCCCCCCCCCCCCCCCCCCCCCCCCCCCCCCCCCCCACACACACACACACACACACACACACACACACGCACACTTCATTCTGGAATTACAGCAAATGTACTTTGGTGAATAAAGCAGTGTTTTTTATCTTTAATAAATAAATACAGTAAGCGTGCTGTAATAAAAATAATCCTGTGGTGTAAGAGGAATAAATCACTCGGGGGTTGTGCGGTTAAATAAAAAGAATCAGTGTTAAGATTAACTGTGTGTTATAAAACAGTTTAACAGCATGTTTTCGGCCCTGTGACGGTAATCAACTCCACCCGTCACGCACCTTCGCTCCTCACGTCTCTTTAGAACAATGGTTTTACCCGGCTGTAGAGAATCTCTCCCCGTGATCAGGGCAAGCGTTCACAGATGAGAAGCTTTTACTCACAGCGCTCTAAATACAGAAACATTTCATCTGGAGATAAAAATCCTACAGTATCATAAACTCTAAAAAAGATAAATATATAAATATGATAAATAATAAACACATAGGGTGCATATATATTTATCTGGTTTATAAAATATAAAACTATCTGATTGTTGCTCACTGTTTCATCATTTATTGCAAATCACAGTCTGGAAATGAGTGATCAACATCTGCATCCCTAAACCAACATCTGTACTGTAATGATCCAACATCCAGTGATCCAGAGCTTATTAATTCCCAAAACAGCACTATTCCTGCGAGCTGGCTTAGTTTCAGTGATAATATTGTGTAAATATATATATAAATATATACTTCATACTTCACATACTTTAAATAATTAAAAGAAATGACTGCCAGCGTTGGTGTTTTGTTTTTATCTATTCCCAGCCACATTCCGCAAAATCTGCCATCCTGCTCTGTGATTGGCTAGCAGGTCGCACTCTAGCGCAGCTGTCTAATCAATGCAAACTCCTAACCAATCCTATCGCAGGAGGCGGGACATATTCCTAGAAACGGGTGTAGAAAAAAAAGCCACGTTGGTCCAGCTTTAACCGAACAGATACGAAAGGAAATATCTTAATTAATATTTCAGCGCACGTATGTGTGGGAGATAAAGTAAGTACGGATTCATTAAGCAGATTAAGAAACAAGTTGTGTTTTTGCTTCATCTTACCGACCGCATCCAGCCCGGATTTTCTCCGCCTTGCATGTCCCGCGACCAACAGTCGTCACGTGACACGGGATGGCATCCCAGGCACGTCTTGACACGTGACATGAGTCGACTCCTTGTGAATCCGAGTCGTTTCCAGTTTATCCCCTCAGAGAGCACAGAGGCGTCAATAATCCAGTGTTTGACTGGAAGAGTTGCTTTGTTGACACACAAAAACATCAGTATCCAGCACTTTAATCTCTTTTCCGCACATTAGGGAGGTTTAAGATTTTATAATCATATCTGACTTAAAGAGTCACCATAATAACCAACCAGTATTATTAGCTAACCAGTAATATCAACCTGGATTGATATATTTTCAATAATTAAAAAAAAATCTCTGTTTGTACAGGACGGACACCGGAGTTGTATCATTGATAGCGACTGACTAGTCACATGACCGATGACATATGAACATGAGCCTCCCCTGGCACCTGGGGAAAAAAAGTCAAAGCCGACTAATATACCTGGATTCACCGAACACGTAGAGTAGGGAAAATAAAGAGAAAATTAAGATTGCGGTGATGTTGATCCGTATCAGGATGTTGCCACAAAGAAGTGGTCGAGCGACGTGAATAACCTCCCGACAATCACTCCGTTTGACTGTCAATTACTTGATCTTCGCAAAAATAAATAAAACCCTAACACTACCGAACAGATGAAAGCAGATAAACGTCTTGAAGGATGCAGTGGTTTTTGTTTGAGGATGGGTTCAGGAAACAAGCATGACCATATAGAATTAATAGAATAGGAGTAGATTTCACATTGTTACAGCAAGGGGTGAACAAGCCCGAGGGAGTAAACATAGCTAGTCACCAGTCATTGCTAGGACTGCAGTTGGCCTCATTAGTTATCTTTATCCCTCTCATCCTTCTCAGATTGAGGGTTCACTGTGCATTTTGTCTCAGTCGGCATGCCGATCAGTCTCTAGTTAGATCGTCCTGGTGGAATTTTTATAGAAAGATGTCACAGACGTCCACTGCACACAAATGGACCGTTCTGGCTCAAAGGGATATGATGAAATAGTAAGATATTACCAAACGCTATAAAAGGTGACTATACTTATGTCGTAACACATTAATGATCGTGTTATACTAAAAACCTCGAAGATTACCACCACATTAGGCGTGTTTTGTATTCAGACAGGGAAGCCAACATGGCGGCGTGCTGTGATTTGGCGCAGAAAGTTTGGAGTGTGAAAGGGATATAGCAAGGATAAATAGATTTACTTATTCCGTGTACACCAAAATGTGTAACTTTGTGTAAATCTAATGGATTACCGACTTGGATAAAGTGCTGTGCGCCATTCTGACTCATGAGCAGTTAGCGGTAGGGCAAAGATAAAACCTTTTAGTCTTGGTATTAAAGTGAATAAAATTCTTCGGTTAGATGACTGCTCTGTGTTGTGTTGTGTACAAGTGTTGCACCATTAGGAAGCATTAAACAGATCCGAAGCACCTGATGTATACATTGGTATTCAGGGCACTGGCTCAGCAGTTGAAGACATTGGCTGAAAGGCAGGGAGAGAGAGACTACTGCACGCACCACATTAACCCATATCACTGGCTATGTCTCTGAATAGCCTTCAGGTTAACTGTGATAAAGCTGTTACCCGTTGTGGGCTCTATGCTCTTCATCAGACAGGTGTCGGGAGCTAGGGTTGTACCGCTGGGTGTGGAACAAACTGTGAGTGGGGACACTTTTCTTTGGCTTCATTTAACATTCAGATGCCTACCCATGTTCATACCTTAATGCTACTTCCGCTATTGTCATTCCAAAAAAAGAAGTAAGTGAAGCTGGTATTTGATGGCCGCAGTGTGAGAGCTTATGGTAGACACTAAGGCTTGCCTTCCTCGACCAGCCTGGAGTTTGTACTACTATCACTACTATCAAGCTCGCTCGCAACGTCTGCACTCACCCAAATATCATTCAAATTCAGCTCTTCCCACTCTAAAAAATAAAGGCTGGGGTTGTGTTTCATTTGTAACTATATTATCTTCATACTGGTTCCAGTTTTGCCAGATGAAAGCATGCAAAGTCAAAGTTACAACTTCTTAGGACAGGTACAAGCTAAGAGTGATATCGAGAGCCGATGTTGAACATCACCGGAATGTACAGTTTCACTCAGAATGTCATGTGAGGTAGAATACAAGCACGTGTAACAACACTGCCAGGCTAGTCAGGCCTGGCCAATACAGGCTTCGCACAGTGAGCTGAATGTACATAGCGATACATACAATTATGTCAACAACCAACTAGAATGAATCAGATTCTGACATTTCGGAGGAGCGATCTGATTATGAATACTTTGAGGGAAAATCTGAGAACCGGAAGAATAGAGTCGTACCACTTTGAGCGGGTCGAAGCTGATGACGATGGTGAAGCTCACGCAGCCTAGCCAATAGGACAAAAATAATGAATACGCATCACTACCAGGGCTGGAACATCCAATGAAGAAGGCAACATGTCGCTGCGCATGCCTAGTAGTAATAGTAGTGTGTCAGCACTCGCACGCACTTGACAAAGCAAGGACTGACGTTGCCTGACGGAACCGCTGATGTCATACGTTATGGTTTTAAAGAGCTAGTAATACAAATTCACCACAGGTACCCTTTAAGTCTTAAGCAAAAAAACCCATTTGTGTTTCATTATCACACTGTAGCCCAGCATTTAACACAAACACCAGCCTATGCTAACCCCAGCATTATGGCGTTATGGACTAAAATTTGTGTTCTACATTAAAATGAAGGTGATAGGCGATTTCTTGCAAATAACTTACATTCTTACATTATTCGGATGAGCTCTAACATGCCAGCTAAACTTTAGACAAATGATCAACTGATTCATTTCCCCTGTTTAAAACAAACAATAAATAAATGTTTTAAAAAAGCCCTCCCTGACTGAAATATTTGGAACCCTGCCTTCCACCAAGAGAGGAGTGGATGGCGTGGCACCCTCGGCCAATTTCCATTTTTTAGTCATCATCACTGGTTGAGTAATATTGGCAGGGTTGAATAAAGCTGGATCAAAGGGATTACTACACAGAATTGATGAGTTCCGTCTGTAAAAAGAATCGGCCTTGATTGTTTTCACAATTCTAGTTCATGCCCAGTGATGCTCAGTGGATTCGTCAGGGTCCAGCCAGCAAAAACACACCCACTCCGTCCACGGTCCACTTTAAACAAATCATAGCATAGCACTGACAAGCAACATTCCTCAAAGGGTTCTTGGAATGTTTTCTACAATGTTTAACTCGCATTTGTCTGTTTGCTAGGTCACCATGGTACTTGAAGACAGCCAGGCTACTGTCACTACACAACACACATCTCGTTCACCATCGCTCATGAGATTCGTGTGTGTACGCCATGACCGGAAACAGCCCAAGATTTACAAGCGCTGGAGACACTGCCTAGCTACGGTCTACACTGCCCGGACAATTTGAGCTATATTTACTGAGTCTGGTGATTTTTGTGTAGTAAAAGTGTTAGTATACTAAAAGGATTATAATCAGACAGAAAAAGCATTGTTCTGAAAAATCAGTTGCGGAAGCCCTTTAAGAAATATATAGAACAAATATTATACAATGTGAGAATATTTACATACTAGACTCCAGTGATTGTTTGACGTTACTGTGGGGTCGGGTTCACAGTAATGACATCTCACTGGTGTATAAACAACCTAAAAAAATCACGTATGTTACGTACGAGCGGATTTTGCGAGTTGTCAGAGCCCGACTTCTGATCCCAACTTTACTTTTCACCACCTAATCACTTGTTTTTGTTAAGTAGTGTCTCATTACTTCAGAAGGAAGCCAGTGGAATTGTCAGAGACCCCACACTCCCTGGACTCCCCCGTTTCTCCCATCTCCCTTCCGGAAAAATGTACAGGACACTAAAAACAAAAACTAACAGACTCAAGAACAGCTTTTACCCACAAGCTGTTAAATGTGCAACCCCACCACCACCACCACCACCACCGTCACATACACTGACTGAATAACCATCATTCAGACCATCTTCCTGGAGAGTGCAGTATTACTCTTTAAGTGCAATACTCATGTTTAAGTACAATATTACTCTTTACGTGCAATACTCATGTATACGTGCAATACTCATGTTTAGAGCAGGTCTCGAACATCATATGACATTATAGCATCACGCACCTTATGATTAAAAAGCTCTGTGTATACCATGCACCTTTGAGTGTATATATGTAACTATGTAGATAGATGTATAAGTCTGTACATGTGTGAATATGTTGATAGATGTATGTGTTTGCATATACAAGATATATGCATGTATATGTGTCTGTTTGTGTACATATATACATGCATATATCCTGTATATGTGGCACATATGTAGCTTAGTGTAGTTCCTTAGTTCTCTTTTGTGCACTTTTTTATAATTGCTGCTAAACTGATTTTCATTGTTCATGCAACAGTTGACAATAAAAGATCTCTTATCTCTGTTATTACTCCCCAGAGTTTCATTGGTTGTCTTGTCCTCTTCCCCTTTTCAAAGCCAGTTTGAGCCACTTTTCGTTTGTCTCATCACCATCGTGCTCATCATACATTTATTCATTTTCTAAGCCGCTTTATCCTAATTAGGGTCGCGGGGAGGCTGGCGAAAAGAAGAACTCATTCATACACCTCACCTATCTCAGTCACCTGACTATTCAAACTCCCATCACATGACTCTGTTACATTCTCATTAATACAAAGTTTTCCTGGTGAAACCACCCCAGCTCACAGGCTTAGTATCTCTTATTAACATGCTTTACATCTTGTTTTGGTTCTGTATCTGTTTATAATACAAGATCACGTGACCGGAGGAAGGATCCTGCACGCACGTAATAACTTGGTACTGCAACACCGATGTGTGATGAGACCAAGTGTTAAGAAACAGAAGGTATTGCGATTTATCATGGCACACGGTGCAGGGGTCATTAACACTCACATACAGGAGTAAACAAATGGTTTCAGAAAGAGATCTGGCCAATTTCATTTCCAGGAGATACCACTGAATATCGTTTATTTCATATACATGGTAAGTGAATGAGCCCCTTTAAAGGTCAAAACCAAAACCTTGTAAACCCTTCAAATGATTTTTGATTTATTTCCTTTTTTGCTAATTTGGTCATGTCCACGTACTACAGAACATATCCTAAAACGAGTGCATTTAAAACCAGTAGCAATATAGGGCCTATTTACATCATTATCCATGCTGGTTAGAGGAGGTACCGTGCACTTTATGAATGTCCCTCTATTTACTCTTATTTCAATACCTAACAGTATGTTCTTTTCTTTAGCAGTGCCCTACTGATTACACATAACAGAGTATAAACTAGAAATGCGTTCTTGTCACACTACACTAGGTGTATCCCCCGTGTGGCCAACTGCAGTCTCTAGAGTGTTAACAGGTATTCTTGATGAACTGACCTCTGTGACCTTGAAAAATGGGTCAGGGTGACCCTGTTCCGATAGGTTGGTAAAAAGTGTCTGCGGCGGCAGCGGACAGCTTCACAGGAAATACAATAAATCATACAATATCAAAAAAACAGCGGAGTGTAATTCTGAATCCTCTCCAGGTTTTTCTCAATTGTCCCTGCTAATAATTAAACCTGCTTCACTTGGAGAAGATGCCAGAACATGTTTACCTGTGACTGTTACAAGGCTTTGACACTGGAGACTCCTTCCACACATGCTGAATAATCATCTCCTTCCAGAAATAACTTAAAAGACACAACAGCATGGTGGACTTAGATTCGATTATTTAATGAGAAAGAAGAAAACAGAGGCAGAAAGAAAGCTCTAAGAGAAATGCAATGCCACAACACTGTCATCCTTCCCCTTCACCCCTTATATATATATTACACACATCTCTTCTGCTTATGTACATGCCACATACGACCACACACTCCATTTAGAACAGAGACTTCTCACACACAGGCACACACGAGATCCTCCTCAAATCCACCCTGAGAGCTGAACCCAAGACCGGCTGAGCCACACAGGAAGTGGAGAGACACCTAACACCCCACACCCACACACACACACACACACACACACACACACACACACACACACACACTTCTGAAAGCGTAAGCACCACAGAATTGAGCTAAATATATTAGTAACCACAGAAGGGAGAAGTGCTGTTTAGAGTCATGTGAGAGAGGTATGGTCTCGGGTCCTTGGGTTCTACCCTCTTCGGGTACTCTATCTTGTGTTTGGGTTCATGTCTGCCTCAAGTCTCAGAGATCAGAGCGGATCAGGATGTTCACAAGCATGATATACCACTCTAAGGACTGAAGGGGTCTTGGGGAAGGTTTTGGCACCTTCAGCATACAAGACTGCAGCAAGGATGCAGAAAAGAAATAGATACAGTCTTTTATTATCTCTCTGTCCATCTCTCTCTCTCTCTCTCTCTCTCTCTCTCTCTCTCTCTCTCTCTCTCTCTCTCTCTCTCAGGAAAGCGCTCCAATCATTTAGATATGACAGTAGTTCTGCTTTCTCAACAATCAATCACACAATCTACATTATAGTCAGGATTCATTCATAACTCCAGTGTGGGGAGGTGAACACAAACACACACAGAACAATGAACACAGGCAGTAGTGCTGAGCAATGAGGGACCACAGGGTTCACACAAACAGACACACACACACCTCCAGTTGGTTCCTTAAACGACGATTTCAGCTAGAAATGAAACGAACACACTGAACCCTGATCAGCTCCCACTACAGCGGCGCTCTCTGTCAGAGTAAAACACTGTGTACGTTTCAAACAGGACTGAAGTGCATCTTTCAGGCCGTGAGCATACAGTAGGCTCAGAAACACAACATGTCACACGGACAGAAAAAAAAAAAAAAAAAAAAAAAAAAAAAAAAAAAAAAAAAAAAAAAAAAAAAAAAAAAGAACTATTGAAATTACAAAACATCTCAAATGTCTATGGAATGGATCCCCACACCCCCGGTCTCAACAGGCCTCTGCTTCGCTCTTTTATGATAACATGCTAATTTACAATTAGCGCAGAACCACACTAACAAGTGATTCTCTGAATGAAATGACATCATCATCATCATCATCAATGTCTCTGATTCTCTCTTCCATTGTCGCTACATTAACGCTGTCCAGATTGTCAGACTCATACTCAGAGCTAACTGATTGTGTCAGGCTCACGGTCAGAGCTGATTGGTTGGGTCAGGCTCATAATCAGTGCTGGATGCTTGGGTCAGGTTCACACTCAAGAGCTGATTGGTGGGGTTGGGTTCATGATCAGAGCTGACTGGTTGGGTCTGGCTCATGATCAGATCTTATCGGTTGGGCCAGGCTCATGATTAGAGCTGATTGTTTGGGCTGGGCTCTTTGTTAGAGCTGATTGGCTGGAGTGCATGACATTCAGGAGTGGGGAGAGTGGAGTCGCAAGGCCTGGTGCAGGCTGTTGAAGGATGGCCGGTCTCTGATGTCACGTCTCCAGCAGCGCATCATTAGCTCATACAGAGGAACTGGGCACAGTGGGGGAGGGGACAGGTAGATCTGAAATAGAGAGAGAGAGCGAGCGAGAGAGAGAGAGGTGGTAAAGACAAGTATTTTTCTGTTTTTGCGTCCTGTCCGGAACTTTTAGACTTGCCACTGTGTGTGTGTGTGTGTGTGTGTGTGTGTGTGTTCATCTACCTGTCTCCCCTGGTTCCTGAAGAACTCTCCGCTGTTCTCGATCACCTGCTCATCTGTCAGTAGACTGTAGGGCTGCTCCGTACACAGAGTAAAGATTTCCCACAGAGTCACACCAAACGCCCACACATCACTCGCTGTGGTGAACTTACCCTACACACACACACACACACACACACACACACACACACTTATACATTTAATAGAAATTAAGATAACCCTCTGCATCTACTTGAAAAAGCTGGACGCTTTTTCACTAGGGTGTTTCATTAGGAGGCCGAGGATTTACATTCCTGTCATCATGAGTATGTCTGCTACCCAGAAAGAGAGACACACACACTCATACGCACCAGCAGGATGCTCTCCCAGGCCATCCAGCGTATAGGCAGCACGGCTCGGCCCTGTATCCTGTAGTAGTCACTGCTGTACAGGTTCCTGCTCATGCCGAAGTCAGAGATCTTGATGGTGAGCTGTCGGTCCAGGAGGCAGTTCCGCGTGGCCAGGTCCCGGTGCACAAAGTTCAGAGATGCCAGGTATTTCATCCCTGATGCGATCTGAACAGCCATGTGCAACAGGTCTGCCATACTGCAGTGTGAGACACATCAACATGTATGACCACTACATACAGTGGCTTGCAAAAACACTCACCCCCTTGGAATTTTTTTACTTTGTTGCCTTACAATCTGGAAATAAAATGAATATTAAAGCAAATAAGAAATAGTACAAAAAACAGAAAACTTGACAATGCATAACTATTCACTCCCCCAAAAACAGTAGTTTGTATAGCCACCATTCACCATATTTAACACCATCCACCATTCCTCCAATTCTGACCAGTTTCCCAGTCCCCATCCCCACTGCATGATACTGCCACCACCATGCTTCACTGTGGGGATGGTGTTCTTGGGGTGATAGGAAGTGTTGGGCCTTGATGGCCAAAAAGTTAAATTTTAGGCTCATTTGACCAGAGGACCTTCTATATGTTTGGGGATGACCACATCTTTGACAAACTCTAAATGTACTTTTAAAAAATTTTTCTGGCCACTCTTCCATAAAATCCAGTGCAGTGCAGTGTACAGCATAGAGTGTTCCTACACCAGTTTCCGCTGTGAGGCATTCCAGCTCATTAAGGGTTACCAATGATCTCTTTGTTGCCTCTCTGATTAAATGTCCTCCTTACCCAGTCTGTGAGTTTTGCTTGATGGCCCTCTCTAAGCAGGTTTGTTGTGGTGCCCTTTTCCCCCTATTTTATGATGTATTTAATGGTGCTCAATTGGATACTCAAGGTTTTGTATACTTTTTAGAAGCCCACCCTGATTTGTACTTCTAAACAACCCTGATCTGTTTGAAAAGCTCCTTGGTCTTCATGATGTCATTTGCTTGGTGGTGCCTCTTGATTAATGGTGTTGCAGACTCTGGGGCCTTTCAGAACACGTGGAAATATACCGAGATCATGTGACACTTAGACTGCACACAAGCGGATCTATTATGTAGCTTGTGAAGGTAATTGGTAGCACCAGGTCTTATTTAGGGGTCTCATAGCAAAGGGGGTGCACACCACTTTTCGGGGGTTTTTTTTGTTTTGTTTTTTTAAATAAATGCATTACAATGTAATGTATTCTGTACAAAATCCAAGAAAAAAAAACTCCATTTAGATTACAGGTTATATTGCCACAAAAGAGCAAAAATGCCAAGGGGGTGAATACTTTTGCAAACTACTGTACATATTCACTACAATCACTTCCTTAGGGGCAGCTAAGAGAGTGCAGAAAAGGGAGTGATGGAAAAATGGAAAGATTGTGCACATGTGTGATGGAGACAAAGAGAGATATACAGTGAGACGAGACGTACCTGACAGAGGGGATATTGTTGGCATGGGTGAGTGTGCTCTCGATCTCTCTCTGAGAAAGAAACATGTTGAGGTCTCCATTCTCCATGTACTCCGTCACCATGCAGAAGGGGTCCGAATGCACGCACACACACAGCAGGCGAATGATGTTTGGGTTGTTCAGACGCGACATGATCTTTATCTCCTTCAGGAAGTCGTTCCTAAAACGGAGACAAGCCACCAACACAAAGTCAAAACAGCAACCTGCAGTCAAAACTACAAAATGGAGTCCACACTCCATAATGGTTCAAACCCCAACATGGAGTCAAAGCTCCAACATCGAGTCAAAGCAGCAAAGTGGAGTGAAAGCACACCCCAACCATAACCCTAGCCCCAAGGTTAACCATATTAGCCACATACATTCCTCAGAGACACCACAAATCTCTTCTACTTTCTTCTAGCTGTTATTTAACTTTCTAAATATATCTCTCTCTAAACATATATGATGTTAATGTATACTACATGGGAACAGTATGAGTATTTATAAAACTCTAAATAAGTATAAAAAGACTCCATTAGCTAAACAGAGCAACTCGTTGCGTGCAAAGCTCACCAGTCCCGCCTTCGTCATAGTAAAAAAAAAAAAAAAAAAAGTAAATATAAACTATAAAAATCTTGTTTTAATTTGCTTTTCTTTGTTTTATATACTTCAGTCTGAATTGGGTTTAAAGAGACACTGTTACGCAGCTCTTAGCCTGTGCACCCGCTCACGTGTGCAGTTGGAGCTCACCTGAATTCGTCATGATTAAAAAAAGGTTAAAAAGTGTAAAAATCTCACTATAGTGAGCTCTTTGATACTAAAACAATTATGCGCCCTAGGCTCGGTGTATGTCGCTGAATTGAATATTCCTAATCAATATGTTAAATATTCAGCGACATCCACCTCACCTTTTGCGAATAATTGTAATACATGGCAGAATGAGTCGAAAGCATAATTTAAGTTGTTTTTCTTAAATAGGAAGCAGGAACTGATTTCTGTGGATACTGCAGAAAAGTTGGACCACATATGCCATATGTTTGGTCTGAGAAATCATTGGTTGGTTATTTGGATTTGTCACTTTACTACGTCATCTGTCATTTACAAAGAATATTTGTTTTCCTGTTAGTGTAAACGCTGCTTTAGAGCAACAGGTCGAGTTATGTACAGCAGTACAGTGTAGAGACCTGGCGTTGGCAGTGGCATCAGCTCTCAGCTGCTTTACTGCTACCAGCACTGAGCTTTTTTCATCCAATAACGGAGGACCATCCTCTCCTAAAAACTCCACCAGACCCTCCGCCTCACACAGGTGCACCTGTATACACACACACACACACACACACACACACACACACACACACACACGTTATCCACACTCACCCACATCGTTAACTCTGTGTAGTGCTATATACAGTCATTTCACATACCTCTCCAAATTGCCCCTCCCCCAGTTTCTCCCGGAAGATAAGACGTTCCCGTGGAAACTCGGCAGCAGTGATGTCCTTACGGGTTAGAGAGTCTGCGGTGAGAGCAGGGATGGCGTATGTGTTGCCACCAGTGACGCCTTGCAGCTTCACTATCAAAGTTTCAGCATAGTGAGGAACACTGGACTGGATATTCTGGTGTTGGATACACCGGGTAATGTCTGGCTCAGCATAACCACCACCACAATCTACACGGGGAGAAAGGGACACAGAGAATGGGAGAGGGAGAGAGAGAGAGAGATGGTTATTAGCTGAAAAAATACAGATAATTATTAAATTGCTAATATTTCAGGTTAAATCTCGTAGCTCAGCTCTGGAGAATTCAAAATTAATATTCTATTTATTCATGAAGTGTAACTAAAATGGAAAAACACATGCTTACATAATTCATCAATCAATAATAAAAGACGTTAATCATTGGTAAACTGCACTGATATTAGAAGAACAAAACACACCTGGGGTGCTGCTATAGGAAAAACCCTTCACTTTATAAAGGTAACAATAATCAGAGCTGCTTCATGTTCCGCTACATCACACCACACCATCAGTGTTTAATTCCTCGCAAATTAACCACAGACACACCTTGTAATTTTTAATACGAAGTGAATGAAGTGAAACCATCTGAGTGGGAGAAAAAGCAGGCAAAGCATCCAGCTTACCCTCACTGGGGTCATCACCATGGTAACAAGAGTTCGGGTGGAGAGCAGAAAACAGGAAGACCAAGTACAAGGGTTAAAGATCAGAGGAGGAAGAAACAGCGCTAAAAAAAAAAAAGTGGAAGAGAGAGATGGAAAGAACCATGCAGAAGGTTTTCCACTGAGAACGAAGAGAGCAATAATGGAACACAGAACAAGGACATGTGACCATGTTAAGGAGAATCTGTCTGAGTGTGTATGTTTATTTCTATATCTGAGTGTGTGTGTGTACCCAATGCTTTTTCCCTAAGCTCAGTGCGTTCAGGAGTGTGTGTGCGCGTATCAAGTAGAAACACTCTCTCATATGGAGAGTCCAGCGAGTCCAGAGGGGGTAACTGAGGAGAGTCACTGCTGCGGGACAAATGCACCATCACCTCCTCATCCAAAATACGCCTCGGACCCTACAAAGAGAGTGAGAGGGAGGGAAGGTAAGTCAAAGAAAGATGGAAGACACACCCACACACGCACACACACACACACCTTCTCCATGACTTTGCACACATACTGCCACCACAGGATAAGGAAGATGATCACCACCAGCAGGAGGATGATGGTGACCAGACAACCAATCAAAATGGACGTGTTGCTCTCTTCAGGTGGGCGGGGCTTTGATGTTACCGTGCTGGCATCTGCAAAACAACGAAGTGAGGATCAGTGTGTCAAACAAGAAACAGGAAGTCAGGGTGTCAATGGGTGGGGCTTAACAAGGCATACCTGTAGCTGTTGTAACGGTGGTGGGAGCACGGCTCTGCGTTCCAAATGGCAGTGATGTCATCAGAGGTGGTCTCAGAGTGGGCAGCGGGTTGATGTCTGTGACGCGGGAGTCGCATGAAGAAAATGAAAAGCAGAAAGGTGAAATGAGAGAGATGATGGTGCTGATGAGCTCCTCTCACTGAGGGCATTTATTTCGAGTGAGTGTGGCGTACCGGACTGGAAGGAGATCTCACTGAACATCATCCAGGTATCTGCAAAGTAGAACCTGCAGCGGATTGCCGTTGCCGCTCGGTGTTCTAGAGGCACGGTGACGTACCGGGCGCTTGGGTTTCGGTCGTCCAGGACCGTATGAAACTGCACAGTCTCCTGCTCCCACTGCGAGATAAGGCGGGGCTTAAACTCACATGATACTGACGAGAAGACCTTAACGCCACGTGAGAACATGTTGTTGCTGTGCACCTGCCGGAAAAAAATTGTAATACTTGAACATGGTGAAACTCGAGGAACTTAACAACCCAGAGGCTTTAAGAAATCTCGGCTTTTCTGTGACAAACGAATTCTTTCTCGTCTCACCTTCATGGAGGTGAAGTTCCTCTGCCTGTCGAACTGAAACTCCATCTCAATGTAGCCAGGTCCCAGAGAGTCGTTCCTCCATCCCACATAGTCATAACCAGGCCACGGCATGTACTGACGCGTCTGAGAAAAATCATCCCGGCCGATTACACCGTCTGTCAGCTGACCCAAGCCACCCAGAACCCTCCTACACTCACACAGAGAGAGAGAGAGAGGAGTGTAGAAATGAGTAAAAATATTAATACAGTGTGGAAAAATTAACAAAGAAATGACCTCAGAAAGGAAACAAGAGAAAAAGAGAAAGGAAAGGAAAGATAAATGGGTGAGAGATAAATGGAGCAGGAGACAGAGAGCAACAGAAAGGGATAGGGAGGGAGTTACAAAAATAAAGCAAGGAGAGAAAAAGGAAGTGCAATGAAAGGAAGGTCATGTAAGTGTGTGTCGTATAACTTACCCCTGTTCATGTTGGTATGCATGTGTGTGAGTGTGTGTGTGAGTGTGCGTGTGTAAGAGCGAGAGAGAGAGAAAGAGGAAACACTCAGCTGCAGTGATGAAGGATCAGGATTTAGTTTAACTCAGCTACATTGTTCTAGAAATAAAGGCGAGGGTAAAAGACAGGAAGTGCCACACCACACACACACACACACACACACACACACACACACACGTATACCAGCTTGAACAGGGGTAAGTTACTATACTATACTACACTGCAGGTCAGGTGAGCACCACACGTTCTGAGCAGACCAAAGCACTGTGTAGGTAACAGCATCTTAAACCCATTCAGAGTTTTAGTGTATTCTACGCTTATACACAAGCAGACCAGATTTTTATACACCACAGAACACTATAATACATCATATACTACAGTATAAGATCCTATACTATACTGAACTCTAACACTGTACCTGCGTTCCTGAACGCCATCATAGGTGGAGTCATTCAGGGGGGTGATGGGATATCCGGGAGCCATCATGGTGTGGCCCTCAGGAGCGCTATACGCCGTTAATCCGTCTGTAAAGACACAAGGAGAGAAAACAGAACCTGTGTCATACTTATGTTTTCATGGCGCGCGCGTGTGTGTGTGTGTGCGCGCGTGTGTGTACCTTGCCAGAAACAGCCGAAGAGCTCGATTCGCATGCAGACGGTGTGCACCGCGTCTGTGACGGGGATGAGGCGGAGGAAACGGGTAATGATGGGCGGGCGGAGGTCTTTCACCACCGATGCATAGGTGTTCACATTCGCATTGATAATCTGCACACAGTACAATGTCAATCAAACATGCTCATTAGAATATGAGGCCACACCCACCAGTACACACATCTCATCAGTGTGAAGATGGGTGTGTGTATAAGTATATGATGGTGTTAAAATGAGAGGTTGTATTGAAAAAATAAATAAATAAATAAAGCCCCCGATGTCTGTACCTCATTTCCTAAGCGGTTCTTCCAGGAGATCCAGCGATGGCCATCTCGGCTGTAGGTGAGCCGGTACTTGCGAGCGAATTCATTACCGGAACTGCGGGCGTATCGGCCCTGTGTGGCCACCACTGTGACAAAGGTGAGCTGACGCAAGTCCAGTTGCAGGTATTCAACATCGGACGGCTGCAGCTGACCGGCAGGACACCAGGCGCCATCCCCCTCCTCCCTGTTCAGCCTGAAACAGAGAGAGACAGAGAGACAATGAGAGAGAGAGTGAGAGGGAAAACAGCTAAACCACTTCAAAACAGTTAACAAAAGAACCAAGTAACAGTGTTATTTTTTGCTTAACCTAAAGCCAGTGCTGAGGAAAAGGAACAAGGACAGAAAAGGACCAATTAGGCTCTCTCTCTCTGTCTCACCAAACACACACTCCCACACACCCCAGTTCCCAGCATGCACCGAGAGAGAGAGAGTATGTTTTGTCTTTAGAAAGTTTCTACAACTGAGAATCATTGATATTGGACCATAAAAGGCAAGAGAAAAGACAGGAGACATAGAGAGAGAGAGAGAGAGAGAGAGAGAGAGAGAAACTTAGAAGCTACAAAGAAAAGCAAGAAATGCAAACATCTTATATTCAAAAACAGACCACACTCACACAGAACAAAACAACAGATCATCTTACACTCATCTCTCATCCCCACACTCAAAGAGAGAAAGAGAGAGACAGAGAGAGAGAGTGTGTGTGTGTGTGGGAGAGAGAGAGAGAGAAAGAGAGTGAGAGACATAGAAAGAGAGCTAGAGAGTGTGAGAGAGAGAGAGTGAGAGAGAGACAGAGAGAGGGTGTGTGTGTGTGTGTGTGTGAGAGAGAGAGAGAGAGAGAGAGACACAGACAGAGAGAGAGTGAGAGAGGGACAGACAGAGAAAGTGAAAGAGAGACAGACAGACAGACAGAGAGATAGGGTGTGAGAGAGAGAGAGAGAGAGACAGACAGACAGAGAGATAGGGTGTGAGAGAGAGAGAGAGAGAGAGAGAGAGAGAGAGAAAGAGAAAAGGGACGGTAGCAGCATGACTGTGTGTGAAGGGTGAATTGTGAGAATATCCTTTACCTGGCATACTGTGGACCAGTCGTGTCATACCATTGGCTGGAGGCTGTGATGTCATCATTTTGTATTCTGCCATCCTCCATGCCAAGAGGAGAGCGACACTGTGCTAAGGTCACACAGAGGTCAAAAGGTCATGCAGGGGTCACAAGAGATCAAGAGAACACATTTTAAAGGAATCATGATGAAACATTCTATAGTAAATACAAACAGATATGTATAATTATTTCTGCTTAAATATGAGCCCTGCTGTAAGCAAAGTGACCTTTGCCCTTGTGAGGTCACATTGTGAACAAAGTACCACAGCCATTGTGATTTCTGAAAAATCCGATACAAGCTGTGATATAACCAGCTCTACAATCTCAACAGAAATATTGCATTTTAAGTGTCATGCCACGAAGGTTCGTTGTTGGGGGATGTAGCAACACCACAGCAGATGGTGCCAAGCTGCATTCATGACTGAAAAGTCCCCGGGAAAGGAAACTAAGGACTCCATTTCTTAAAAACACGAGACCCTACGAAATGGTCCTTGTTATGCTCTGAACACTTCTCTGAAGTTTGCTATGAAACGTCTGACCTTCTGACACCTGCTGGGTTCCAGCCTCGGCCGAAGGAAGATGCAGTTCCTACAATCAAGACAAGGGAAGTGAAGGAAGCGAAGAAAAAGCCAGCGCTTGAGTTAGAGAGAACTTGGGAAGGCTGACACCCGGGTATTCAGTTTGGAGAACAGCCGTCTCTCTCCCATACACTGAACGAGAGGGAATGCTCTCAAGTAAGTAAGCTTAGAAATTAATAATAAAATAGACCACAGGGGTCCAGATGCTTCTGCTGAAAGGATCATTTCAAATATGCCAAATAGAACAAGCACAGCAAGTTAGAAAGCCTCAGCTTCAGCGCGTGGCAAGTAAATTTTTTTACTTGAATTTGATACTAGGTTGTGACGCTGGCGATACGAGAGCATTCAGTAATGATTGAGAATGAAAGAGATAAACAATGTTCCGGAGTGATCTGACGGGAGCCAGTGATAGCTGGGGTTCACTGCAGGCTGCGCTATGCAGGACTTCACACAGCGTGAGCCTGCTGATTCACGCTGAGCTCTGAAACCCAGACACTGAATCTAAATAATTGTTTTTTGAAAAGAGCTTGGGGGAAAAATCAGAGATTAAGGAGCAACAGTAAAACGGTGAAAATAAATGTCTGGGTGTCTCCTTTAAGTGTGTGTGTGTGTGTGTGTGTGTGTGTGTGTGTGTGTCTTACCTGGGTCTATCTGTGCATTGGCTTTAGGATGTAGGACCAGCAGCAGGAAGAGTAACATGGTAAGGCATCAGAGTCTCCCACTGCAGAACACACACTACATCTCTACTGAGAGAGAGAGAGAGAGAGAGAGAGAGAGAGAGAGAGAGAGAGAGAAAGACAGAAAAAGAGAGAGAAAGAGAGGGAGAGAGCGAGAGAGACAAAAAGAGAAAGACAGAAAAAGAGAGACAAAAACAAAAAAAGAGGGGGGGAGAAAGAGAGGGAGAGAGAAAGAAAAAGAGAGGGGAGGAGAAAGAAAAAGAAACAGGGGGAGAGAGAGAGACAAAAAGAGGCAAAGACAGAAAAAGAGAGAGGGGGAGAGAAAGAAAATGAGAGGGGAGGGGAAAGAAAAAGAAACGTGGAGAGAGACAGAAAAAGATAGAAAAACAGGAGAGAGAGAGAGAGAGAGAGAGAGAGAGAGAGAGAGAGAGAGATCGCTCAGTTCATTGTGTTTAAAAACATCGTAATAAATACACATGATGAGTTTTGTCCTTTATGAACTGAAATACAGAAAGGACTGTGTGTGCATATACAGTATGTATGTGTATGTATGTGCATGTGTGTGTGTGATGGTGTGATCACTGTGACTGTAATTATTCTGAATTATTTATGACACCTCCGGTGGATTTGCTCGGAGGTTTGATGACTGGCGTGTTCAGGGAATGAGACACAGGAAGTGGTGTTTTAGGAAAACGATCAACGTTGGTGTCGTGACAGTGACTTCACTTCATCACTCCAACTGTGTTGATTATTTTACTCTAACAGCACCACACACACACACACACACACACACACACACACACACACACACACACACACACACACACACACACACGGTTTTATTCCTCATTTCAAGCCTCTGTTGAATTGTTCATTCACACCCGTGTTATTACTTTTGGCGACCGAGGCTGTTTATTAAAGTCACGCCAAATACAGCACCGCTGAAATGAACTGAGAGAGAGAGAGAGAGAGAGAGAGAGAGAGAGAGAGAGAGAGTGAGGGCGTGCAAGAGACGGTGAGGTTATTAATCTCTTCCAGCTGTGTCAAGTCCACATTGTTAGTGAACTTCACAAAACTTCCAAAGACAAGTGTTTCTCTGGTAACATTTCAACAGAAACACCCCAACGTCCACAACTTAACAGTGGGTTCTTAAACCTGTAGAAACACAGGCTGGTTCTTAAAAGGCACCAGGGCAGGACCGGTTCTTCGTACTACTGCAGTGGCTACGTTTGAACTGTACTGCCATCCAAGATGTACAGCATGGTATGGCCGTACCTCGCCACGTTAGAGAAAGTGAAACTGAAGTCGTAGCTCCACTCCACGACCCGGACCAGCTTTTTAATGTAACTAGTTCCTTCTTGGCCCGTGTTACACCCTTCCACCAAGTTTCATAGAAATCAGGTTGGTAGCTACCACAAACCATATGAAAGATACAGTATCATCTGTGGAGGAAATAAAACCACACACATTCTGGTTTCAAGGGACAGTGTGAAGAACACTAATGAGTCCAGAGAAAGAAAGAGACGCACTCAGAGGCAGAGAGAGAGAGAAGATAGACAGAGAACAGCAGAAAGCAAGAAAGAGAGGAAGAGTGAGAGAGAGAGAGTGAAAAACAGAACATTAGAAAGCAAGAAAGAGAGGAAGAGAGAGAGTGAAAAACAGAACAATAGAAAGCAAGAAAGAGAGAGTGAAAGAAACAGAACATAAGAAAGCAAGAAAGAGAGGAAGAGAGAGAGAGTGAAAGAAAGAACATTAGAAAGCAAGAAAGAGAGGAAGAGAGAGAGAGATGTTTGAGAGATATATGTTTCTTGAAACGCTTTGGCAATACTGTACATGTATACGGTCATGCTAATAAAGCTTATTAAACTGAAAAACAGAGAGAGAGAGACAGAGTGAAAAAGAGAGAGAGAGAGAGAGAGAGAGAGAGAGAGAGAGACAGAAAACAGCAGAAAGCAAGAAAGAGAGGAAGAGTGAGAGAAAGTGAAAGAAAGAGAACAACAGAAAGCAAGAAAGAGAGAGGAAGAAAAATAGAGTGAAACAGAGAGAGAGCCAGAGAGGAAAGAAAGAGAAAGAGAACAAGATAGAGAGAGAGTAAGAGAGAAAGAACAAGAGAAAAAGAGAGGAAAACAGAGAGAGCGAGAGAGACATGGAGAGGGAGAAAGAGAGAGGAGATTGATAGAGACAAAGCGAGAGAGAGAGACAGAGAGAGAGAGAGAGAGAGGTAGAGAGAGAGAGACAGAGAGCGAGAGAGAGGAAGAGGAGGAGGAGGTTTATGTAATGTTGCAGTCCCGTGTTGAGATTCCAGCTCTATTGCTCATCTCTCTGAGAATTCCCACGTGGCCTCCAGAATCTAAACCACGCTCACAATCTCACAAACAACGCCAACCGATGCTAACTGAAGCTAACCAATGCTAAACACGAGTGAATCAGATGGCGGTTCTCTTTATTAGAGCTGTATCTGATGACTCTCTTTAAATAAAGTATGTGTTTGTGGTGATGGCTGTATTTGGAGCAGGTATTACTTGTGGACAGAAGGAACAGAAGGAGAAGATCTGAGGAGAGGAAAATCCTCCATCGTCTTTATTTCTGAGATATCAAACTCTCATCATGAGAAACACCACAGAACTTAAAGTGGGTTACGATTTCTTCTCCTGAACATTCTTTTCTGAGCTCTCTTTCATTCTAGCTTTATCTCCAGATGTCTGGGGAACATCTCGTCATGGATATCAGCTCATCATGCAACTTTCTCCTTTACATCAGGAACATCTGGACCGTTCTACTCATATCAGACTTAACCCCAGATTTTACCCTACAGAACACAGAGAGCTGCCATAGACAGAGGCAGTGTTGGCTCAGTAGTTAGGGCTCTGGGTCAGTGATCCAAAGGTCCGGGGTTTAAGCCACATGCCACTGTTGGGTCATTGAAAGTCACTCTGGATAAGGGCGTCTGCCAAATGCTGTAAATGTAAATGAGAGCTGTAAACATACAGCTGATAACAGTGTTTTCAATATGATAACAGTAGAATATAAATGTAGTGCAAAATGTAAATGTATAACACTGGATATTGTTGCAATATGGAGGAGTTGTACAGTTTAATGGCCACAGGTAGGAATGATTTCCTGTGTCGTTCAGTGGTACATTTAGGTGGT
>JBCNYH010000025.1:4668260-4681558 GCA_039654325.1 Tandanus tandanus
ATATCTGTAGATGTCTGGGTCTAGGCTTAGAGTATTTTGAGGAATACTTATTTATTCATGATTTAATTCTCTTTTATTCAGACTCCACTACACAAAATGGACCTTCAGATGTTTATTTTGGAAGTTAACGTTGCTAATGCTTTTCACACCCTTTACAGTGACTCTGTGCATTATCACTCACTAGACTGTTTTATAAATGAATATCGGATGAGTCATGGGTGAAGTCTCGTCTGTTCTTGTGGTGAAATCACACATAAGGTATAACCCTGACTTTCTGCTTAATATTTATAATAACAGTATGAGGGACAGAGGAAGAGTACTGTGTGTGTGTGTGTGTATGTGTGTGTGTGTGTGTGTGTGTGTATGAGAGAGAGTAGCAGTGTGTGTGTTAGATAGAGAGTGTGTATGTAAGAGTGTGTGTGTGTGTGTGTGTGTGTGTGTGTGTGTGTGTGTGTGTGTGAAATATAAAATATAGAAAATATAAATATAATATAGAGAATAAGTACCAGAACACCTTTAATCAAATCACAACATATTTATTCCACTAATATTAACACAGTAAACTACATTTATACACAGTTATATACAATTCACTGAGGTTTTACAGTAGATGTGTGTGTGTGTGTGTGTGTGTGTGTGTGTGAATTATGCTGTGATTCACAAAACAGTTCCAGTCACTTTCTCTGCGGGAATCTGAAGTCATTGATCCCAATTTTCCCTTTTTCAAAAACTCCTGTCAGACACCGGACAAATGGACACACACACCCACACGAGTTAACACGCACACTGCATTCCCAGACACACACACAAAGACAGCGGGTTCTGAGGGGAGATCTCAGGCGTTTGCGTTTGTGAATCATCGCTGCACTTTCTCCTGATGGTGTGTGACTCACGTGTGTGTGTGTGTATCCAGTTACAACCCTAGAGCCTTTGTCCACTGTGTGTGCGTGTGTGTATGTGTTTGGGGGGGAATCCTGTATTTGGGAAGCCAGAGGGGGGTGTTTCCAGTCAAAGACCATGCGTGTGTGTCTGTCTGTGCAGCTCATTCACACACACATGTGATGATTTTTTGCCAGAAATTTCTCTTCCCTTCCACCCTCAAACACTGCACTGGGGCTGCTGCGTGTGCACGTGCGTGTGCATGTTTAGTCCACACGGCTGAAACGTGTCCCCTTCAGGAGCGTCCCAGTGTCTCTCGATGATGCTGTCCATCTGTCCTGTGGCTTCCTCAGTGCTAGGCATGTCCCAGTGTCCATCCTCCAAGTAGATCTGGAGGAACAGAACGGCGGACAGGACTAGGAGCCAGCGGTGTGTCGGGTCTCTGGCCTCCTTCAGCGGGACACATCTCGCTCCGGCTGGGTAGAGGACACGCCGGACACGCCGTCTCGACAAAACCAGAGCTGGACCTGTCTCTGCTGTCATTTTCTCCTGCTCTCCTCTGGATGATGTGAAATCAAGATGTTAAATCTTTATGTCTTTCTCTCGTTCTGTTTCTCTTGTCCTCTGCAGCACCTCTCTGCTCTTAAATACACCTGAGGTGGGTGTGGCCTTCACACCTGAGGCTCAGGACCACACCAATGGTCATTAAATTTATTTTTAGCAGCTGTTTTTGTTCTTGATGCCTGCAGCATCACGCTTTCTCTGCACGGCATTGTGCTTGCTCCAGGCTCCACTGAGGAACTCCCACACGCACACACACACACACAGCAATCAGAACCCCAAGCTCTGCAGGCTGCACTCACATTCTTGTGGGTTTGGAAATTAAGGTGTTCGGGGTAACTGCATTCTGAGTTCCCTGAGACGACACGAGAGAAGCGTGACTGGGAATCATCCTGTAACCAGAGCCAACACTTATATATCTGCACTATAATCACTGCAATCTGCACAAACGTGTTTTTTTTTTGTTTTTTTTTGCGTGACTTTTTTCTTTGTTTTGTTGTGTTTGACTCAGCACAGGGCCAACCTGCCTAGCAACAGGTTGTTTTAGAAAATGAGACACGCTCACACATTAAACACATTCATTATCCCTCATCACACCATCCTTCTCTCTAGAAACCTCTATAAAACGATACCCCATCGAGATCTGGAACTTTATTTCCTCATTTAAAAAAAGCTTTGTCCCAGACCAGGCTGCAACTGAATTCTGGATTCTGATTGGTCAAAGGGGCAATAATGGTTGGTACGTCCACCTCACATCAAGAAGGTCCTGGGTTCAAGTCCCAGGCTCTGTGTGGAGTGTGCATGTTCTCCCCGTGCTTGCATGGGTTTTCTCTGGGTACTCTGCTTTCCTCCTACAGTCAAAAGACATGCACATTAGGCTAACTGGCTGTTCCACATTGCCCCTATGTGTGAGTGTGTGTGTGTGTGTGTTTGTGTGTGTGTTGGCCTTGTGATTGACTGGCGAGCTGTTCAGGGGTGGCCCAGTGGTTAGGGGCCTGGGTTACTGATCAGAAGGTCACGGGTTAAAGTCCCATTACCACCAAGCTGCCACTGTTGGGCCCTTAAGTAAAGCCATTAACCCTCAAACTGCTCAGTTGTATAAATGAGATTTTAAAATGTAAGTCATGTAAAATGTAACACCCAGTGTTGGCTGGGATAGGCTCTAGCCTCCATGTGACCCTAGTAGGATTAGGCGGTTCAGTAAATGAATGGAGGAATCAACGAATGAATGAATGGTCAGAAGGCGTTAAAGCTGTAGCTTTAAAAAGTATGAAATATCCTCTTTTAATGAATAAAACCTCTTCGGCATCACTGCGGTGGTTGACTATACCAGTGCCACGTGAAGGGATATAGCTGTTCTGTACACATATATTAGCCTAGCCATTAAACCCTAGCTTAGTTCCAATCATTCGATGAATGGTGTATAATATGTTTATTATATCTCGTCATCCTGCGGATGGTTCAGGTACATTTTTTCCTGGACAGTAAACGTCCGAGACACTTTTATTCCCCCACACGTCAGTAGTCTCTAGCCTGGAGTGGAACAATTTACAGAGGATTCCCTTACAGCTATATTTACTTATGACTTGTTCAGCAAGATAACAAAACCAAAACAAAAAAACCCCACAGTTTCGCAACGCAGTGGTCTAGTAATAGCACTAGGTCACTCAGCACTAGCCATTAAAAATAATATGACGTGGCCTGATGCTGTGTCACAAGCAACTTTTTCCAAAAAGTCTTTCTAAATATCAGTGCTGAGCATTAGTCAAGGGTCAGGAGAGTTTAGCTCCACAGGGTTCCTCCTGGGATACCTCCCACCTGCACGTGTGTTCATTTTGGTACTGTGTTGCAGCTGAGGTGGGTGTAAAGTGCTTATCTACTGTCCTCGTTTACACTTGTGATTAAAACATCCTCATAAACCACAGCATGTGATTCACCTTTCATATCGTGGGGCTTACATCTCAGGCCTTAGCTCTCCACTCACTCCCTAGGGCTCGGGACTAACCACCAACCGGACATTCAAGAATCACTGAAGAGTGCTTTCCTCTATCAGAGAAAAAACACAAACACACTCCAGATGGCTCGGTGTGTAAACACACTCTAGAGAGCAAGTTTCCAGAGGCCGCCTCTTGCATAGATCATCATACGGTGTTTACTCGTCTAGACACATGTTTCAGATAAAGGTCAAACGTGACCTGAGCATGAGCCATCCATGCATGGGTTCTAATGGTCATCTTTTTCTTTTAATGAAAATTACGAGAACTATTCAACATCAGGCGGCTGCTCCAGGTGCAAGAGACAGGCAGAAATTCTCAGGTTCGGTGGGCTACTACATACAGCCTTTTCTGATAGCGATATGATGACACATCCTGACATGATACGCTGCAATATAAAATTGTAACGATGTGGGATGTGGGCACCTGGTCACATGATCACATTATTTCCAAGCTCAATAACCCAACAGCTCCTGATCACAATGACTCTTACATTATACAGTTACGTGACCACAAACACCTCAGGCCAGGGAAAACGGCCATTTTAACTGACTTTGGAGCTCTAATTCTGTCAGAGCTCACTAAGGCGAGGTACATCGTGAACAGCTCGCCAGACCATGGGAGGTCCAACATACACACACAACTATTCACATTCACACTCACCTAGGGGCAAATTGGAACAGCCAATTAGCCCAATATGTTTGGAGTGCGGGAGGTAACCTGAAAACCAAGAGGAAACCAACACAGAGAACATGCAAACTTCACACATACATGCCTTCGCTGAGCCTGGGACTCAAACCCCGGACCTTCCTGCTGTGAGGCAGACGTGCTAACCACTATCGCACCATACCACACTAACAGATTTTATTTTCAGCACTTTTCAGAAATATTCCTGACTGGCTGGGATATATTTTTGTCCAAGTAAGTACTTTAAGAGCTGGTCACACTGTAACCATGACAAAACTCTTACCAGTCCTGGCTACTATCTGCTAACGAACTAGCCTAGCTCAGTAACAATAGTGAGGGGTGTAACTCCGGTGACAGGAGAATTTGAGCTGTGTGTGAAAAAAGAAATATCTGTCTTTCTCTCTCTCGTTCTATTTCTCTTATTCACACACACTCTCTCTCTCTCTCTCTCTCTCTCTCTCTCTCTCTCTCTCTCGCTCTCTCTCTCTCTCTCTGTCTTCACAAATGATGTGTCCTCTATGTGTCACTACCTTGTGACTTTGGTCAGGAGTGAAAGAAGCACCTGATGTCACTTGACACTTCTCTGAACTTCATCAGTTTCCAACTGTGACCAAATAAACGTCATCATCATCATAAACAGCAGCAGCACTGTGAAGTGACCACTTCCTGTAGGATTGCGTGTAAAACATGAAGTGGTAATTGAGAAAGAAAGAAAGCGCGAGTGTTTAAAGCGGCCTTATTCAACTTCCTTCCTTTATTTGTTGTTTACATTGCGGGTCTTTATTTAAACCAGTCAGACCCAGTCTGCAGCGGAGTGTGTGTGCTACAGAGTGTGTACAGTCACTGACTTCCTCCAGTTAGTCAGAAGACACCTATGATTTACTGTCACGCACCTACAGGCCTCAGAGATCCTGCAACATCTCAACCTGATGGGCTGCACTGAATCCTAAAAGATCAGAGTGTGTGTGTGTGTGTGTGTGTGTGTGTGCGTGTGTGTGTGTGTGTGCGTGTGTGTGTGTGTGTGTGTGTTTGCGTGGGTGTTTAACCACAGACTGCATGAAAGGAAAGGAATGCTCGGTCTACTGATCATGAAATTGTAACTTGGCTTACTGTGGCAGCACGCAACCCAACGACCACACGCAAACACACACACGAACACACCCTACCTGTGTCACTGTAAGTCTCCTACTGAACCTTGGTCTCAACTTTATTTAAAATCTGTCAGTGGAACAAGTTTCACTAAACCAGAGATATTCCAAGAGGAAATTACAATGAGATAATTATAACACGCTACCTTATTTTCTCACACCCAACAACCGGTTAACACCCAGAACAAAGAGACCAGCAATAGAAACAGAGTGTTCTTACTGTATCTCACCAACTCACTCAACATGTAAGGACTGTCTTTATTATAAAGACGTAAGACATCACAGGATGAACAGTTAGTCCCGAGATCACTTTTCTTTCTTTTCAATCTTTTTATTATGGATAATAATAATAATAATAAGAAGAAGAAGAACAAGAACAAGAACAAGAAGAACAAGAAAAAGAAGAAGAAGAACAAGAAGAAGAATAGGGTGGCACGGTGGCGCAGTGGTTCTTGCCTCACAACAAGAAGGTGCTTGCATGGGTTTCCTGCTGGGTACTCCGGTTTCCTCCCACAGTCCAAAAACATGCACAGTAAGCTAAGTGGCTGTTCCAAATCGCCCCTAGGTGTGAGTGTGAGTGTGAATGGTTATATGGGTTTTGACCCTGTGAGTTGTCCAGGGTGTACCCTGCCTTCACTCAGAGTTGGCTGAGATGGGTGCCAGCCTTCCCGCGACCCTAATTAGGATTAAGCGGTTCAGAAAATGAATGAATGAATGAATGAATGAATGAATAATAATAATAATAATAATAATAATAATAATAATAACTAGAAAAACACTCATAGAGCGCAGACCTCCGCCAAGGCCACAAAAAATCTTCAACATTTCCTGGACCCCTATTATAAAATGGATCACTGCCAAACTCTAATCAATTGTTCCTTGTATCATTTTCCAGCTATCCTGGAAATTTCATCAAAATCCGTTCATAACGTTTTGAGTAATGTTGCTAACAGACAGACAAACAAACAATCCAACGTCCGTGAAAACATAACCTCCATGGCAGAGGTAAAAAGATCATATTTTAAATATTTGTCACCCCTCGCGGTTAAATATAGTATTACTCTCAATAAAAGCTCTTTTGGAGAATAGCCACCAGGGGGTCGAGAAAAACAAAAAATAAAAAGATCTTTAAAAATTTCCTGCCTCTGGACAATAATAATCTGGATCACTGCCAAAATTTAATCAATTGTTCCTTGTATCATTTCTGACCCATCCTGAAAATTTCATCAAAATCCGTTCAAAAATTTTTGAGTTTGTTGCTAACAGACAGACAAACAAACAAACAAACCAATGCCTTGGTGGAGGTAATAATAATAATGATGATGATGATGATGAGGAATATAGGGGTACAGAATTACATGTACTACAAGAAGAGCAAAACGATGTCCCTGTGTAGAAAATAACAAGAATTCTGTAGTTATAGTGTTAAATAGCAATAATAATGGAAAATAAACAAATACACAGATGGATGGATGGATGGATGGATGGATGGATGGATGGATGGATGGAAATTTAAGTATAGAACAAAAATCAGTTGGCAGTATAAAGGAAATGGTGGAATTCTTCTGTTTAACACAATTCATTCCAATTTTTTTTTTTACTACCAATGTAGCCACTTTTTGCCGGTATTCCAGCTGAACACACTTGTAGAATTCTTTCGATGATAGAAATCCAATATTGTTCTGGAGGTTCTTCCCAACACCGTTACAGACGTTCGCAAAAACGTGCTGCACTTGTCACCTGCTTTGCCTTCACCCTTCACCCTGCTGCCCCTCTGTGATCTGAACCCTACTGTGTTCTTCTTCTTCTCCTTCCGAGGCAGTTCTGGTATACGGCTTACCTTTGTTCCTTTTCAGGTCGTTCACTGGACTTGAACTGCTTAAATTTTATTAAAACCGAATAATAGGGCTGTTATAAAACTTTTGACTGGAAGTCAAAGTGGATAAACAGATCATCACTAAAACACAGAGAAGCAGATGGAGCCTTAGGAGATTTCCATAGCAGTAAAATAATAAGCCTGGTCAAAGCAGGTAAAGGCTAATATTTCTCACTTTAAAGAATTAATATGGGGAGAATCTACAGAGAGGACAAAACGGTGGTGTAGTGGTTAGCACATCCGCCTCATAGCAAGAAGGTCCCTGGCTTAGCGAGGGCGTTTCTGTGTGGAGTGTGCTACACGTGCTTGCGTGGGTTTCCTCTGGGTACTCCGGTTTCCTCCTACAGTCCTAAGACGAGCACATCAGACTAAGTGGCTGTTCCAAATTTCCCCCAGGTGTGAGTGTGGATGTGAATGGTTGTCTCTGTGTTGGCCTGCTATGGTCTTGCGAGCAGAGTTGGCTGAGATAGGCTCCAGATTCCCTGAAACTCTAGTATGATAAAGTGGTTAGGTAAATGATGGATCTACAGAGACTGCCAAAAATGTCTATAAGATTCCCAGAACCTTTATAAAGATTGCAAAACACTCACTCCAGAACTTCTGTTGGGTAAATAAACCAATAGTTGTTTATGTATCCTGGATAAGAGTGATTGCTGATGGGATTTGAGGGTCAGAAGATCACCCCATGGCTTGTCATTACCGAGGGAAGGGTGGGAAAAGGAAAGTTTGATACTAGAAAAACTGCATCTTTCTGGAAGTCAATGAGAAGCTTGAAAGCCTCAAGGTGTGTAGGTGGCACCGATGAGTGATGGAGGAAACAGGTGCTTCTTCACAAAAAGCCTAAGGGTGGGGATGACATCAACTCAAAATGAAACCTAATCTTAAGAGTAGACAGTGCTGCAGAGTTGTGTATACAGCTGGGAGGAGTAATTGGCAGGGAGGAGGTGAGTAAGACCACTGGAGGGAATGAGGAACATAATGGAGCCGCTAATCTAAGCATTCATTTCTACCACATTTATCAACAGTGATAAAGGCAAGGATTTCCACCTTGGGAAGTCTGCCCTGACCAAAAATAGAGAGCAGGTAAAGTACAGGTGACGTCGATCCTTAGATACTTACCCCTGATAAGCTGAGTGCTGGGTTTGAAAGAAACATCAGGTTGTTTAAATAACAATGACAATAAATTTATCAGATATAATTCGACTCTCTTAAGCATGGACAGGATTCATAAAACGCTAGTTTGTTAATCTAATACATTTATTCATCTGCCTAGCCAGGCAGGATACTATCTCAGCTGACTCTGGGCGAAAATGGGGTACACCATGAACAGTCCGCCAGGCCATCACAGGGCCAACACATACACAACCATTCACACTCATGCCTAGGGGCAATTTGGAACAGCCAATTAGCCCAATGTGCATGTCTTTGGACTGTGGGAGGAAACTGGAGTACCTGGAGGAAACCCACACAAAGAGGGGAAAAACACACAAACTCCATACAGAAATGCCAGGAACCTTCTTGCTGTGAGGCGGACATGCTAACCACTATACCACCATTCTGCCTTAATCTGATACATGCCTTGGGACCAAACAATAACATGATTAAGATCTAGCAGAGAACTACATATCCTCAAGGGTTGTTTTTCTGCTCTCATCCCTAGTGATGTTTGCCATCTTGCTAGCATGATGTTAACAAGTAGAAAATGCTAGCAAAGTGGTTTAAATTTCATATGGAAGCATTTGGCAGTTGTTGAATTTTTTCCCCTGTTGTTTACTCAGCTAACATTTTACACTGATTTTTTTATAATGGTGGGTGGCAGTGAGGTATTGGCTTTTGTTTGACCAATCACCATACACTTACATCACTCATGGTTCTTTTTATACTGGATGTGTACCGGCCACACTTTGTGTCAGGTCAGGTTCAACATACCTGCTACTGGTAAGCTGTAAACCAGTACCACCTGTTTCAGTCCCTACTGCATTGTGGGAGCCTTGGTGAAGGCTAAGGCTAAGAGAGTAAACTCTAACAGAAAATCGGGGTGTTAACACGGCACCCCTGGGCGAAAGACTTCCATGACGAAGCCACTGGCCAAGGCGTAGAATTCCTTGATGAATTCAACATTTATCTGACACTACATGTTCATGACAACTGGAGCATCATTGGACTTTGCGAAACCAGTTGGAACATTTTGGAGAAACATCCACACTTGAAGGGCATAAGTTTTTCTTCGGTGGTGATGAAAACAAACATGAACATGGCGTTGGATTTCTCGCCCATAAGGAAATATCGCCCATAAGGAAATATCGGAATTCAAGCCATGGAGATGAGATGCTACAGAAAGATCCTTTGCATCTCCTACATTGTCTGAATCACCAATGACAGTGTTCGCTCCAGAATCCAACAAGCCATCGGACTATTCACGGAGTTACTAACAATTGTGAGGGCACGTAAATTGAAATGGTACGAACATATAACAAGATCGTCCGGCCTTGCTAAGGCCATTTTGCAAGGAATTTTCCCAGGGGCAAGAAGGCATGGAAGACAAAAGAAGAGATGGGAGGATAACATCAAAGAGTGGACGGGACTTAGCTTCAGCGAATCACAGACAATGGAAAAAGACCGAGAAGCATGGAGGAAGATTGTTGCACAATCATCAGCTGCGCCCCTACGACCCAACACCGGGTTACCGGACAGATGAGATGATGAGTGTACCGACCCTGAAGTAAGAGCTAATCAAAGCAGTGTTTGAAGAACTATAATCATCTTCGGTTTGTACACACAAAAGGTTCCTCCAACAGCTCTAAGAACTATGAAAAAGATGTGAGTTCCTCGGCCTTCTTCAAAACAATGGTTATTGATGGCTTAGTCAAAGTCACTTTGTATTGCTTCACATCACATTCTTTAACATCCAGATTTAGCGCTAATGCTAATGGTGTTAGCCATCACTAAAACTTCTCACGCTCTTTCTCTCCCAGCAGCCACCGAAACTTGCTGAGATTATGTAACGTTCTTGTCACTTACTGACTAAAAGGACATGAATGACAGGGATGAAGTCATATCAAGGATGAAGCTGTGATAATGTGTAGCATCAGTCAAATTAGGCAGGAATTCACAGTTATGATTCAGCCAGGTGGAACTGATGTCTCGGTGTGATAAAAAGTAGATACTGATTCTTTGTTCCCACACACCTGAGAAATCAAGCCTCAAATTTTTGAAACATACTTTCCCGTCAGAGGAATGCAATATTTCATGAGATAACAAACAAAAAGGTGTAATCGAATTGCTCCAATGAATCACTCGAGACAATCGTTTTTTGATTTTGCCTCTTTGGTTTTTCACGTCATATCTAATTTGCACAAATTCAAGGAAATATAACTTAATATACAGGTTTGTTTGGGCGACATGGTGGCGTAGTGGTTAGCACGTGAAACTCACAGCAATAAGGTCCTGAGCTCGGCAAGGGCGTTTCTGTGTGGATTCCTCTGGGTACTCTGGTTTCCTTCCGCACTCCAAAAACATACACAGTGGGTCAATTGTCTGTTCCAAATTGCCCTTAGGTGTGAGTGTGAGTGTGAATGGTTGTGTGTGTGTTGGATCTACGATGGTCACCTTCGCCCAGTTTCGGCTAAGTTAGGCTCTGACCTCCCATTGACCCTAATAGGTTTAAGCAGTTCAGCAAATCAGTGAGAGTAAGCATATCGTTTGATGTTGCTACGTAGGAAATGATCAGCTGCCTGTTACTTCCTGTCTTTTGCTAGTGTGAACATTGGGTCAGCAGCAAAACTAGCAAATCTACTATTACAGTGTTATACTGAACATTTCTATTTTGTACCATATGTGACCAAAAGCATGTACACCCCTGTCCATTACACCCCTATGTGCCTCTACTCGATTTTGAGGCGTGGCTGTTAGAATTTTGTTTATTCAGTGAACAAGAGCATTAGTGAGGAGCGTGGGAATGTTCAGGTCTGGCGTGCAGACTTTTGGCCATAAAGTGTATTGCAATTCAAAAATAACCCTGAAATCATCACCTTTGACCAGAGCACTGAGCATTCCTGAGCATTCCTGACTTTTGTGTGCAATTTGGTAAAAGTGACTGAGCCACCCTGGCCCGAGACTGAACCCAAAACCGCCTGCAGGCAAAATGCCACTAATCAACAAGACGCTGTGAGTCATGTAGCTTCACTTATGAAATGCGCAGTTAAAATACTGTAACTGTCTGATTTCAGGGTTATAAATGTAAGAATGTGGGACTCGGAGACGTTTTAATAAACATGTTCCTTCACCAGCCTCTCATTTTGCTGTCGACGTCAATAAAACTGCTGCTAGTTACAGCTTTACCTCTGACGCTGGAGACTCCTTCTGAAAATGTTAAATAAACTTCTTCTTAAGGAAAACCTCATCAGATCCCCTCCGCACTTTTTAATTCAATACAAATCAACATCTCACGTATGATTAATCACAATCCAGAATTCTTCAGGGCTGTGAGGGAAAAATACAAATATAACACAGAATAGGTGTATTTTATAAAGTCCTTTATGCTAATTCAGTGGTTTGGTTAACACTAAAAAATCGTTCATGGCCTTAGTAAATATCACAATAATAAAAAGTTAAGAAGTGATTGTTTGAGTTAGACATAACAAACTAATTGCCTAAAAATCCAACTGTTGAATTAGTCTGAAATTTCCATCTGTTTTCTATGTTTATTCCATCAAAATACATTAGTATTCAATTAAGACACCTGTGGCCCCATGCATGAACCTGATATCCCAAATGCTCTCACTTACACTAGCAGTCAAAAGTTTGGACTTACAAGTAATTGTGCCTAAGCTTTTGACTGACACTTATGTTTATAAGGCTGAGGGTAGACTCTATACTAGCACTCACATTTTATTTATAAATGTATATTATTTTATACCTATACATGAAGTATTTAATTTATATGACCTGGGTTTAAATCAGTGGAATAACATCAGACAAGTTGGATGGTATCCGAGTTCCTGATTTCCCAAATTCCAAGTTGAATGAGCGTCCCACTGCACTCTCGTCAGAACGTTGGCTGCAGAAAGTTTTTCAGAGTTATGGGTACAGTGGATCACAGCATAACTTCAGGAGATGAAAAAAAAAAAAAAAAAAAAAAAAGCCTAGTGAGGAAACAATAGCTTATAACAGCTGTTATAACATACAGTCTGGACGCACCCACTCATTCTAACTGAAATAGAAGGTGTGTCCAAACTTTTGACTGGTACTCTATATATGTGTATATTTTTTCTTAGCTGTTGAAAATTGCCTCAGTGTAATTCTCTGATTCATAAGAGACATACGTATGAAGAAATCATAATCTTAAAATCCAAGTCTGGTTGACTGATAAGAAATTATACAGATTATTGTATTCAGATTCAATTTTTATGAATCAGGTTCATGCATGGGGCCACATAAATTCAATTTAAAACTTATCCGTAATGTTTTTGGTAAATTTCTATCCAAAGATTCGAGAAAAGTGTAATAATTACTGATTTCATTCCAGACAGCGATCTGGAAAATCTACCTTTCTTCCTGCCAATAGGCAGATGCGGGCATGTCTGTCTCAAAGCAAAAAGGTCCTGGGTTGGAGTCCTGGACTTAGTGAGGGCATTTCTGTGTGGAGATTGCATAATCTCCCAGTGCTTGCATGGGTTTCCTCTAAGTACTGAACCCACAGTCCAAAGACATGCACATTAGGCTAATTAACTGCCAAATTGCCCCTGGGTGTGAGTGTGAATGGTTGTTTAGTTTTGTTGAATAACAGTCTTATTTTCGGTTACATCTACCTAGCATTTCAATAGTAGCTAGTAATCTTTTAGTGGTCCTGACTGAGAGGTACTATTGCATTAATTTAGTAATTAAATTGTATCTACTAATTGTATTTAATTATTTCTGTAATTCAGTACTTCTCTAACGAGGGCAGCCGTGGCCTAATGGTTAGAGAAGCGGCTTTGGGGTCGCTGCTTTGATTCCCGAACCAGCAGCAAAAATGTGTGTGTGTCTGTGTGTGTGTGGGGGGGGGGGGGGGGGGGGGGTCCCTTCCCCCCCCCTTCTTGGTCAAATGCCCCTGGGGAAGGACCCCCACCCCCCACTTGTCCCACGGGACCAAAAGTGTTTGGGTCCCTTTTG
>JBCNYH010000025.1:4713496-4725709 GCA_039654325.1 Tandanus tandanus
GGTTTTGTGGCGGGTGTGGGGGGGGGGGCGGGTGGGGGTGTGGGGGAGGGGGGATGGGGGGGGGGGGGTGGGGGTGTGTGTGTGTGTGTGTGTGTGTGTGTGTGTGTGTGTGTGTGTGTGTGCAGGAGAGAGCCGTCCATGACCACCATCAGGAGGAAAGGAAGTGTAGGAGATGAGAACAACTCGGAGGCAGAGAATAACAAACCCACCGCCACGCGCCACATCTTCCTCATCAGACACTCGCAGTACAACCTGAGCGGCAGCATGGACAAGGAAAAGATGCTCACATCACTTGGTACTGCTCCACTGTGGTGTGTGTGTGTGTGTGTGTATATATATATATATATATATATATATGTGTTTGTGTGTGTGTGTGTATGGGTCTGATCACGAACCTGGCACATTTCTAACTACCCAACTTTAAACTAATAAATATTTCCATGTCCAAGTTTGTTTGTGAATCAGTGCATCACAATCTTTAGTGCATGCCTGGGAGATGATATCATATCAAAATATGTACATATGGTGAGCACAGTTTTTGAAATAAAGTATGTTCATTCCTAGTTTACACCTTTTTCACGCTCAATTTTGTGACAAGTGAAAGTCTTTATTTTGACGTCCTGCTGAGCCTCTGCTAAGGTCTCCACAGATCCAATAACAACATGAAACGGAGCCCAGGTGCATGCACCATGAACCACGGAATCTGCATGTGCACGGCAAAACTCATAAATAAGCACCAGACTTAAAACGGGATCGATGATATATACATACCTATATATATATATATATAACTTTTCCTGTCCATGTTACACAGTGTATCTTGTGCACCCGCAGATCACTGATGTATTGGTATTTATTGACTACAGATAATAGAGAAAAGTTAAACATGTGAAGCACTATCAAATGGCACAGTGGAACTAATTACACGATTATTAGCTAAAGCTCTTTTAGTGAATAGAAGGCCAGTCATTCTGTCCATGTTACGTACTGACTTTTTGAGTCGTGAGACTGATAATTAGATAATGCTGTTCCTCCATGGAATAATATCCCTCATCTACCACAATTTAAGGCATTAAAAATGGGGAAAAAACAATTTTTTCTAAATCTGCAGAAAATTTCACGTCAGGGTCACACATTTCACACCAGTTTTGTGATCAGACCCATATGTGTGTGTGAGTGTGTGTGTTAACAGATGTGTTGTGCGCGCAGGCCGTGAACAGGCGGAACTGACGGGAAAGAGGCTGTCATCTCTCGGGTTGAAATATGACGTACTGATCCACTCCACCATGGCACGAGCCACTGAGACGGCACAGATCATCAGCACATACCTGCCAGGTAACACACACACACTCTGCAAGGTGACCACAGGGTAATAAATGTGCTTATATTATATGTGTGTGTGTGTGTGTTTCAGGAGTTAATATTGTGAGCTGTGATTTGCTGAGAGAAGGAGCTCCCATTGAACCTGTTCCTCCTGTCAGCCACTGGAAACCTGAGGCTGTGGTTAGCACACACACACACACACACACACACACACACACACACAGACCATCAGGGTGAAATGCTTTATAAATAACTGCATTATGTCAGTGATACATTTATAAAATAAGTGATGACTAGTGTTGCACGGAACACTGATACTAGAACTGTACCGTGCTTCCCCGCTGTTCATAAACAATCCGATACCACCTCTTAATAGTACCATGCTTATAGCACTGTTTTAATGAGAGCCGCGTTGATCCTTGTGTGTTTTGGCTGTTAAGACTCTGCCGTCCCTCCCTCCGGTATCGGGGCTGTGCCAGACAGTTTGAAGAGAAGTGGTTTGGGATGCGACCCCTTCCGATGCTCTGCTACTTGGATGCATGTTGCGAAGCACAGAATTATTTTGAATAATTATCCTCTACATATACTCAAATCAATATTATTATTATTATTATTATTATTATTATTATTATTATTATTTTATATGTTGTTAGAAGGCTGAAGGATTCACTCCTGCTCACAGTCACTTAATAAATTCCTTCATTAAATTATATCATACTTCTAATATTGTTGATGAATTGAATGAATAAGTAAATAAATTTACGTTCGTATGGGGGGTAAATCCTCTGCTAAGCCTTTTTTCTTTCATGTTAGGACTTTCATTTTGTATTATTATTTCTTTTCCTGCTGGTTTAGATTTTTGCCCTGGTATAGTTTCAGTATCGGGATCGAGGTATTTGGGGCAGGTATCGTATCAGACTCAGTTTAGATATCACAACAACACTAGTGATGACACTTTCTGAGATAGCTCTGTGTGTGTGAATGCACGTGTGCGAGAGAGAGTGAGTGTGTGTGTGCGTGAGAGTTTGCGAGAGTGTGTGAGAGAGAGAGAGAGAGAGATGTCTTTTGGCTGAGATCTGATCTCAGTCAGATTGTATTTTGATCCAGGAGTTATCACCAGTCTGTTCTCAGTGTGTGAACACCGGCTTTGTGCGCTGTGAGGCGCTCTGTGTGTATGTGTGACTGTGTGTGTGTTGCTTTCAGCAGTACCACGAGGATGGCGCCCGAATTGAGGCGGCGTTCCGGCGCTACATTCACAGAGCCAGCCCCACGCAGAAAGAGGACAGCTACGAGATCATCGTCTGTCATGCTAACGTCATCCGCTATTTTGTGTGCAGGTGTGTGTGTGTGTGTGTGTGTGTGTGTGTGTGTGTGCGCACGCGAGTGTGTTTATGTACATCTGTGTGTATAAATCAGGGATTTATACAGCCCATCCAGCTGTGTATGTGGCTTCCATAGAAAAGTGGGGTGTGTGGCCTTGAACTTTTTGTCCTCACAGTCATCTGCAAATCTCCACACACACTAAAAGATCTGATTCCCATCCGATCCGTCTCTGGTTTACTTTCAGTTCTGACCAACTGGTGATTCTTATTCACTTTGGATCTGATTTCTGATTCACATCTGATTTTTTTTTGATTAGATTTTGAATCTGATTCTGAATCACTTTTGATTCTGATTCATTTCTGAACTGAGAGCTATGGAAATGGATTCCGTCTGTCCATCCGTACGAGTTGTTGGTGCGATAACTTTGGAAGGAAATGACATTGCCTCACCAAATTTGGTGTCTGGATCCCCCTCAAGAACGAATAGGGTGGGATTGTATATGGGTCACCTTGACCTTATTTCAAGGTCACATGGTCACTTTTTCTATATTCGGCTTGTCAATTCCTTTTAATGCAACAACTTTGAAAGGAAATGACACCCGATCACTCAGTTTGATGGATGCATTCCCCTCTGGAATGTCTTAGTTGGGATTGTATATGGGTAACCTTAACCTTATTTCCTAGTCACAGCAGTCAACTTAGTGATGTTTTCCTTATCGGGATTCTCGCTTGATATTACAATAACTTTTATAGGAAATGACACAGGATCACCAAATTTGTTGCATGGGTTTCCTCAGAAAGATCTTGTTTCTTGTTGACCTTGTTTCAAGGTTACAGCAGTCCCCTAAAAAAACAATTCTATATTGGACTTGGACATTTGTGATTCCTAAATAAATGAATGATTGTTTGGAGCATCCTGTGTTTCCTATGTGAAACTTGTGTGTCTGTGTCCAGAGCTCTGCAGTTTCCTCCTGAGGGTTGGCTGCGTTTAGGACTCAATAATGGCAGCATCACGTGGCTCACCATTCGTCCGAGCGGCAGGGTGTCACTGCGGGCTCTGGGAGACAGCGGCTTCATGCCCCCTGACAAAGTGACGCGCACCTGACACTCCTGATCCACTTCTGAACCAGAACCGTCCGAATCAGAATCTCATCTCACGCTTTAGTGTTACACAGGGGGCGTTTCCTGTTTTTGGTGAATGTATTACTGACTGTCTGATTATTAACTCCTCACCGAATCAGAAGGGCAAAGTGATTCAGTACTGATTCAGTCCTGCTGCATGTGACTCTGATTCAGTACTGATTCATCTTTGACCCAAACTGTTTCTGATTCACTTTAGATGTCGTTCCGTTTGGACTCTGATTCAGTGTTGGATTGTTTTTTTAATCCGATTCACATTTCAGGCTTGGTTTCCGTTTTGTTTTCTTGGCTCTGATTCACAGTGTCTGGTTCTGATTCAGAGTTAATTCTGATTCTGTTTTTTTTTGTTCTGATTTATTTCTAGGGTGATTCAGAGCACTCGACACATTCGGATGAAACAATCAGTATCTGTAACTGATTACTTTTGTTTCCCGAGGTGTCCTTTGTTTAAGTCTTTAGGTGTGTTTACAGTGCTTACTGTGTGTGTGTGTGTGTGTGTGTGTGTGTGTGTGTGTGTGTGTGTGTGTGTGTGTGTGTGTGTGTGTGAAAATACATTGTGTCTATATTTATGTCAGTTTATGACGGTGATCAGTACAAGCTGCATTCAGTAACAAAACATTGCTGTGGCATTTCAGTCCCAGAGGGAAGTACTGACTCCTGATCTTTTTTTCTCCCAAAGTGAGGTGTGAAAAAAACTAAACAAAAACAAAAACAGAGGCCTTGATGTGGAGCAGGAATTCCAGAATTCTAGGAATTCTGTCCCTCAATCGCAGAATTCTAGTCAGTGAAGAATTAGAGAGAGAGAGAGAGAGATCACAGTAGTTCAGTGTGGTGATTAGTTTCAGACGTTTGACAATTATTGTTTCATGTCAGTCAGAATCAGCAAACACCTCAACCTTAAATCCAAATCCAGATGTTTTTTGAAAGCCAGCAGTGTGTGAGTGAGTGTGTGTGTGTGTGAGAGAGATGTATGAATTAGAAGGTGCCTGTTATTTTAATCAGTACTCTCTGTACAGTTTGTTGCATTTTTGATTTTGAGAATTTGATTAAAGTTTAAATCTTCAGATTCAAGTGTGTGTGTGTTTATTCACATTTTCATAGTAATAATAATTAACACCATGAATATTACATTCATCTCTCTAGAAAGCTTAAATCAGACGATGAATCAAGCTGAGAGTCAATCAGCTGGGAGTACGTCCTGTATACAGCTGATCCCATTAAAGGCGCTTAATTTTTCCCATTTTAATTGGTGTAACACGTGAGAAATTGATGCTGTTCTACATATAAAGAATTATTCCTGAAGAAAAACAAGGTGGTTATGTATTACCCTTAGTTTGTGTGTCTTTGTTAAAAGGATTATGCAAAACTTTCTGTGAGATTTATACCAGACGTGGCGCTTTGAACGAGAGAGTCTCTGTTACATTGTGGAGTTGATCCAGATCAAATTCTGGATCCAGGAATTTTTGAAATGGTTCTTTAACACTGTGAGATTGGATGATTTTTTTGAAGGAGGTTTTGATATGGGGTTACATGTCAGGTAAAGGACCAGGGGAGATGGTAAATATCACCTCGTCAGACAGTATTTTGAGGCCACTTTTCTCATTCTATTAATGGAAAAAAAATGTTTGTTGGTGATGAAGACATTTTTCAGGAAGACAATGCATATGGTTCCCACCAAGGATTGTTAAAACTTTTCTTCAGTAAAGGCAGAATAACTCTGACATGGTGAACAAACATGGTGATGATTCCATAATTTGTTCCTGTAATAATCTGATTCACTGATAAAAAATGTTTGTATTTGATTTGTTTGAGGCATGATTCACGAAGCCAAAATGTTCCACTGTTACACACAAATCTGTGACCTGGCTCTGATTTGGATGATTTGAAGGGTGAAGTTTGTGCTGAGTATCACCCTCATACAATTTATCATCAACTACAGGCATTAACATCTGCAGGTTTTGGACACACCCATATTCTAACTCATTATGATGACAAAGTCTTGGGAGTCTAATCAGTGTGTGATGACAGAATGAGTGTGTGACATGCGTGGGCGGCATGTCCACCTCACAGCAAGAAGGTCCTGGGTTCGAGTGTGACTGTGTTTGCATGTTCTCCCCGTGCTTGTGTGAGTTTCCTCCGGGTACTCCGGTTTCCTCCCACAGTCCAAAGACATGCACATTAGGCTCATTGGCGGAGTCACTGATGAGATTTTACACACACACATATACAGAAACTAAAATGAAGACATGAGCATTGTGTTTTAAGGAGATACTGTGCACTTTATTTCTGTTTCTCAGTAGTACATCAAATAATGTTTCTTCTGTCAGGAAAAAAACAGGACCGAGTCATGCAACAGAGCGAGAACACACAAGCATCTTTCTCTCTCTCTCACACACACACCTTCATGACACTCTCTTACTGTCTACAGAGATGTGCTCAGAGTGTGTATTCAACATCAAAAGGCACTAAAGAAGCTCAGGACCACATCGAGATAAGAAATTAAAATAAAGTTTTATTAAAATGTGCTGGCCCTGTGGGGCGGGGTCAGATGAGATCTAATGTGGGGGGCAAAAGAGGAAGAAAGAAAAAGAAGAGTCACTGGTGTGTTGTGCTGTTTATATTCTGACGAAGAAATGTGCTGGTTTTCATAACCCCGCCCCCTAGTACAGGCCACGCCTCTCTGCAAAACAGAGTCTGTGGTTTGCGTTTTTGTTTTGTTCTGAAAACTGTTGGAGGGTTGAAATAAACCACGTGAACGAGTTAGCAACACGTTTATTACTGAGCTGAAATAAAACAACAACGTGTATATTCCAGATAAGACAGTGTTCCAGTTACTGACCAGCAGGAGGCGCTGTGAGGAAACAGGCAGACATGAATGCCCCGTTCCGTCCTCCGCAGAACGTTGTGCTACTGAGATACACTGCATGAAATCACACTTTTCTGCTTTCACTCATATTTAATAACGGATACAAATCCACACACACACACAGATATATATGTATAAGAAAAGGACGACTATTTAAAAATATACACTACAGCGTACCGGATCAGTTCACGCTAAACGTTTATGTTTTCTGCAGCGGCGATGGAGGACGGCGAGACACCGATTCCACGCCAAGCGTCTGTTAAATCGGCGAGTCTCCAAAGTGCTTGAGCCGAATACGCTGGATGTAACTGGCGTGGGCGGGACTATAGCGTCCAGGACTGTAGTCCGGCGAGTGGGCGTGTCTGGCCGGACTGTAGCGGCTCACAGGAGAACCAGGAGTCAAAGACTGGAACCTGGAGGGAGCCTTTAGCCCAGCAGGAGTCTGCCAACTGCAACACACACAAATAACAACATACTTGTGTTATCACGAATCTAATCTTAAAGTGGTAGCAGGTGGTTAGAGTAGCAGTATAGTGAAGGAGTAGTTAGTATAGTAGCAGCTAGTTTGAGTAGTAATTAGTGGAATAGTAAATAGAGAGGTAGTAATTAGTGTGGTAGTACTTAGTTGAAGTGGTAGTACTGACTCAGAATGAGTTTTGCTATAGCAGTAATTAGTGTGGAAGCAGCTAGTTAGTGTGGTAGTAACCAGTGTGCAGCTGGTAAGAAGCTGAAAGATAGTAGTAGCTAGTTAGTGATAGTAGCTATTTAGAGTGGTAGTTATAGTGGTAGTACCTAGTTAAAAAGATAGTAGTTATTTAGAGTGGTAGTAGTTAGCGTGATAGTACCTAGTTATAATGATAGTAGTGAGTATGAAAGTAGCTAGTTAGTGATAATAGCTATTTGGAGTGGTAGTACCTAGTTAGAATGATAGTAGTGAGTATGAAAGTAGCTAGTTAGTGATAATAGCTATTTGGAGTGGTAGTACCTAGTTAGAATGATAGTAGCTAGTAAGTAAGAATTAAAGTGATAGTATCTATTGAGAGTGGTAGAACCTAGTTAGAGTTGTAGTAGCTAGTTAGAATGATAGTAGCTAGTTAGAGCAATAGTATCTATTTAGGGTGATAGTAGTTGGGTAGGGTGATATTAGCTAGAGTAATAGTAGCTGGTTAGAGTGATACAGTACCTAGATAGATTGGTAGTGCCTAGTTAAAGTGATAGTAGCTAGTTAGAGTGGTAGTACCTAGTTAGAACTAGTAGGTATTTACAGTGGTAGTACCTAGTTAGAATTAGTAGGTATTTAGAGTGGTAGTACCTAGTTAGAGTGGTAGTAGTTAATTAGAGTAGTAGTACCTAGTTAGTGTGGTAGTAGTTAATTAGAGTGGTAGTACCTGGTTAGAATGGTGGTAGTTAGAGTGGTAGTAGCTACTTAGAGTGTCAGTACCTAGTTAATGTGATAGCAGGTGGTTAGAGTTATAGAAGCTAGTTAAAGTGGTAGTACATAGTTAATGTGACAGTACCTGGTTAGAGTAATAGAAGCTAGGTAAAATGATAATAGCTAGTTAAAATGGTAGTAGATGGTTAGAGGGAGAGTGAGTACCTAGAGTGATAGTACCTAGTTAGAAAAATGGTACCTAGTTACAGCAGCAATGAATATGGAAGTATCTTATCACAGTGAGCTGCTCACACACTCTTACTGCCAGTATTTGTAGGCAGTTAATGGGGCGTGGCCAACATACACACCTCAGCATCTCTGTGCTGGTATACGACTCGATGGTGCTTTTCCACTTGTGAATGCTGGGATATTTGAGCTGGTCGATTTCGGCTTCTCCCACTGCAGCAAAAACATCACGGTCGAGTCTCGATGGCGAGTCTCTGTGTGTGGACATGCAGAAGAACATCAAACACGCTAATCCATGCTACAGAAAACACAATACAGCACCCATGGCTGGTCAACTCACCCCTCAATGAACAGCCCCTTCCTGACTCGAGGGGGCGTGGTCGGAATGAGGTCATTCGACCGATCGAATGATCTATAAGATCCTGAGCTGGAGGAGGAGGCGGAGCTTCCATGATCCCATGATCTGGAGCGTGAACAGATCAAGCGCTCCCCGTTTGATCCCATTCGAGTCCTCGCTCTCTGCTCCTCCCCCTCCATGCTCTCCGGTGCTGGGAAGTATTCGTCCGAACTCAAGCTCAAAAGCTCTGCCCCTTCCTGGTCACCTCCATCCGGGTGGTCGTGCAGAGTCATGCGCTCAAACTCTGCCATCAGGTTGGAGATGGGGGATGGTGGACAGGGGGAGGAGGGGTTTCGTGGCTCAATGAGGGCGGAGTCTTGTGAGACAGGTAGGATGTGGAAACCCCGCCCACTCAGGTCATCTTTAGAACAGCAGGAGGAGGAAGAGGAGGAGATGCTGGTGAGCGCTGCATTCTGCCGGTTCTTTATCTCCTCTAGTGAGATATCCGTCTCATCAAGGAACGCTCCGACCGACACCGAGTTACTGAACTTCTGCTTTCCTGAAAACAAAAACATACACATCACACACACGTCAAACATACACATCACACACACATCACACACACGTCAAACATACACATCACACACACACACACACACACACACATCACACACACATCACACACACGTCAAACATACACACATACACATCACACACACCAAGCATACACATGAACCTCACACACACCAAGCATACACATCACACACACATCATACACATCACACACACACGGCAAACATACACGTTAAGCATACACATCACATCACACACACCAAGCATACACATCACACACACCAAGCATACACACATGAACCTCACACACACCAAGCATACACATCACACACACACACATCACACACGGCAAACATGCACACCACACATGTGAAACATACACATCACACACACATCAAGCATACACATCATACACACACGTCAAACATACACATCACACACACACACATCAAGCATACACATCATACACACACACATCAAGCATACACATCATACACACACGTCAAACATGCACATCACACATGTGAAACATACACGTCAAGCATACACATCACACACACATCAAACACACATCAAGCATACACATCATACACACACACGTCAAACATACACATCACACACACACATCAAGCATACACATCATACACACACATGTCAAACATGCACATCACACATGTGAAACATACACGTCAAGCATACACATCACACACACATCAAACACACACGTCAAACATACACACCACACACACGTCAAACATACACATCAAGCATACACATCAAACACACATGTCAAACATACACATCACACACACATCAACCATACACACAAACCTCACACACTTCAAGCATACACATCACATACAAACGTCAAACATACACAGCACACACGTCAAACACACATCACACACACACCAAGCATGCACATCATACACACACGTCAAACATACACACCACACGTGAAACATACACATCACACACACACCACACATCACACATGCAACACATCAAGCATACACATCACACACACACACACGTCAAGCATACACATTACACAAACGTCAAACATCAAACATACACATCACACACACATGTCAAACATTCACATTACACACACGTCAAACATACACATTACACACACACACACACACGTCAAACATACACAAAGCATACACAACACTCACACACCAAGCATACACACGCGCCAACATACACATCACGCATGTGAAACATACACGTCAAACATACACATTACACACACACGTCAAACATACATCACACACGTCAAACATACACAAAGCATACACAACACTCACACACCAAGCATACACATCATACACATCACGCATGTGAAACACACACATCACACACCAAACATTCACACACGTATCAAACATACACATCACACGCGCATCATACACAGACACACATGTTAAACATACACATCACACACACAAAAGAAATACACGTCATATGCATACACACACCGTAGTTTGTGACCCCATTATAATTTTTCATATTTCAGCATGAATATAATCTAAAACATCATCAGACTTTCACACAAGTTCTTAAAGTTCTTAAAGAACCCAGTTAAACAAATGAGACAAAACTATTACACGGATTATTTATTTATGGAAGAAAATTATGAATTATTACATATCTGCGAATGGCAAAAGTATGTGAACCTTTATAATTAGCAGTGTCCAGTTGAAATTTTTTATCTTTTTTGCCCCCTGAGCCGTGTTTCACTTGAATTTTTCCAGCGACGCCCAGTTCTTCGAGCGCCCCTTTTCAAAGTGTGGCCAAGAAAACTAAGCTGTCCTTGGTGGAGCGTTTGTAAAAGTTCTCACTCCCTTTCAACTCTGTGCAGCACCTCTTCATTTGTAACCTGGTACATAAATGTAACATTCTTCAGCAGAACCACATTTCAGCAGAGTTCCGACTGCTTCGGGTTTCCTTTGTGAGGGTCCACAATTCAGGCGCGTAAAGAAGAGACCAGACGAAGACCTGTACAAACAGATCCTGATAGCTTGCAGTCAGTGAAAGCATCTGATGCAATGAGTACCCGAGATAATTGTTAATCAGGCTGGAAAAGTTCCAAATCTATCATTAATGAGTTTGGATTGAACCAATTCACAGTCAGACAGATGCAGGAAATTCAAGACTATAGTTATCCTCTCCGGGAGTGGTTGACCAACAAAGATCAGTCCAAGAGCAAGGTGTATTATAATAATAATAATAATAATAATAGGTCCCTGGGTAACTTTTAAGCAACTGAAGGCCTTTCTCACATTTGGCTAATGTTAATGTTTAAGAGTCACCATCAGGAGAAGACTGAACAACAGTGGCTTGCCTGTTGATGTTTCAAGGAGAGACGACTGCTCTTCAAAAGAACGCTGTTGCCCTTTTATAGTTAGTTAAAGATCACACGGACAAGCCATAAGACTACTGGAAAAGGTTTGTGGATGAATGAGACCAAAATAGAAATTTTTGGTCAAATGAGAAATTCTATGTTTTGAGAAGGAAAACAATGAATTCCAGCATAAGAACTTTATCCCATCTGTGAAACATGGGAGTGGTAGTATCATGGTTTGGGCCTGTTTTGCTGCATCTGGGCCAGGACAGATTTTCATCATTCTGCCTGTGAACTGAATCTCAATGGAAAGTGGGTCATGCAGCAAGACTCCGACCCTGAAGACAAAAGTCATTATACCAAAGAATGATGATACAGTTACAACCATACCTGAGAATGATCGACAGTTATCACAAATGTGTATTTACAGTTATTACTGCAGAAGGGGGTCTAAAGGCAAAGGATCACATAGTTTTGCCACTCATAGATACTTAATATTGGATAATTTTCCTCTATAGTTTGATGATCAAGTGTAATATTTTACACAGACAATTATAATGGGTTCAAAAACTACCGTGCACCTCTGTACACATCACACACACACACACACCCACTCACTCACTCACTCACTCACTCACTCACTCACTCACTCACTCACTCACTCACTCACTCACTCACTCACTC
>JBCNYH010000025.1:4761680-4773811 GCA_039654325.1 Tandanus tandanus
GATGAAGCCAAAAGGACAACGTCATCTGCAAAAAGCAGAGACGAGATCCTATGGCCACCAAACCAGAACCCCTCAACCGCGCCTAGAAATTCTATCCATAAATATTATGAACAGAACCGGTGACAAAAGGACAGCCTTGTCGGACTCCAACCCCCACTGGAAACGAATTCGACCTATTGTTACCGATACGGACCAAGCTCTGGCTCCGGTAGCAATGGGTCCAGTACACCGTACTCCCGGAGCACACCCCACAAAATAGACTGAGGGACATGATCAAAAGCCTTCTCTAAATACACAAAGCACATGTGGACAGATTGACCAAACTCCCATGCCCCCTCCAGGATCCTGTAGAGCTGGTCAGGAGTGCTGCGGCCGGAACAAAAACCACATTGTTCCTCCTGAATTAGAGGTTCAACTATCGGTCGGATCCTCCTCTCCAGTACTCCTGAATAGACTTTCCCGGGTAGGCTGAGGAGTGTGATTCCACGATAGTGGGAACACACCCTCCAGTCTGCCTTTTTTAAAAAGGGGAACTACCTCCCTGGTTTGCCAATCCAGAGGTTCAGCCCCCAATGACCACGCGATGTTGCAGAGTCGTATCAACCTAGACAGTCCTACTACATCCAGAGCCCTGAGGTATTCAGGGCGGATCTTATACACCCCCAGAGCCCGGCCACCGAGGAGCTTTTTAACTACCTCGGTGACCTCAGCCCTAGCAATGGCCAGAGTTCATGTTATTCCACGAAGTCTATCCAGGTTTGATTTAGCCAAGCTAGCTATGGAGGAGAGAGACACTAGTAGTCCTGGATCGAGCGATGATGTTGTGATCAAAGCCAAGACATCAATGCTTCATGGCCACCACAACTGGCGGAACTAACAGAGCATGCTGTGAAAATTCCAAATGACCTGAAGGAGTTCCTGTATAAACCTTGACTGGTGTGTCTCCATTTCCTGACAAGGAAAGATGTCCTAATAAAGTTCAATGCCTTTCGACATCATTTGGCCAGGACTTGGTATTTGGTGTAAGCCGTGGACGACAAAGGCCACCCAAGCATGTTTTACTTCCATAAAATCACTCACCAACAACGTCAACCTTATACAAATTCTTCATCGCTGTGGTCACAGCGTTGCATACTCCCAACTCGAAAAGATCAACACCGTGTTGTGCCTTCAAAAGATCGCGGCCATCTCCTGTAATGACGTTCCCCTCCCTGAAAACTTAAATCCATTTATTTGTACCACCCTAGCCTGGGATAACATCGATCATCTCGAGGAGAATTTATCTGGTGAGGGCTCGTCTCACCAAGTTAATGGCATTGCAGTGCAAGCCAATCATTCAGGTCCTTATCCACCATCAGCCTCTGCTTTGACCAACATCACAAAGACAAAGAAGAGAAGTATAGAGTCAATCACCAAAGACGAAGCTTTACCTGTTTACAACCCAGGCGAGCGGTGCGGACCCACGCCCAGAACGTATGTAGAAGTCACTTTAGAGGAAGAAAGTGACGTTTAAACCAAGAAATGCCACAGGTTTTCGAACAACCCTGGTTGTGGACACAGCAGAAAATGTATTCTTTGTAAATCAGGATTTTTTTTTTCTGAGATGTGACGTATTTTCAACTTATGCCAAAATTTAAAGTGCATTACATAAAATATGAAGTTGAGGTGGCTCGGGCATCTGATTAGAATGCCTCCCGAACGCCTCCCTGGTGTGGTGTTTCAGGCATGTCCAACCGGAAGGAGACCCCGGGGCCGACCCAGAACACGCTGGAGGGACTACGTCTCTCGGCTGGTCTGGGAACACCTTGGCGTCCCCCCGGAAGAGCTGGAAGGAGTGGCTGGGGAGAGGGACGTCTGGACCTCACTGCTTAGGCTGCTGCCCCCGTGACCCGACCCAGGAACAAGCGGATGAATGAATGAATGAAGTTGAGACATTGTGCATTGCTGTCTACTATTAAGTTATCGGTTTGTGCGGAGGTAAAATAATAGGTTGCCATGGCGACCGAGGCCCCATTTTACGATTTAACAGCATTTGAATTTATTTCAATTTCCTTTTCATGTATATTCAGTTAGAATTATGCTTCAAAAATGACTCTTATCCGAGAACACAGCTTCGAACTAGAGCGTTCTACTCGTATATGTGACTGAATGGAAAAACGAATGATGTCACTTAATCACGTGATTTCAACAAGACAGCTACTCGTTAAGGCTTACTATCATACATTAGAATAAACTGTAGTCACTGTAGATTGAAAAAATATATGACAGCACTGGTCCCCAGAGATGGTACAAAACACCCCAATTATGGGGTTCTGGCCCATGGACTATAAATGTGAAAAAGGAACAGAACAAAAACTATTGAATAATCCTTTTAAATAAAAGATGCTGAAGGAATAAAAATGATAAATTATGATATGATGGATAAATAAAGGAAAAAGTAAAGTAATTCATCCTGCACTAACACTGTTAACGTTATTACACAGTTATTAATGCAGAACAGTCAAAATCCGAGTGTGTGTGTGCGTTTTGAAACGGGGAGGACTAGTGAGATAAGATCTGAAGTAGAGGAGCAGGTTGAGCGGGTGAGGCGAGGCTCTGATTTAGACTCTGGACTCGTCACGACTCACCGTTGGGGATCTTGTCCTCAGTGTTTGGTTCCCCTGCTTTCACGGCGCTCGTCTCTCTCTCTCCGCCCACCAGTACTGTGGTGTTGGTGTTGATCTCTATTGACACGCCGCCTGTGTTTCCATTCTCCATCTTCATGCGAGTATGTAGAGTTCTGCACGCACAGGGACCACGTCTCGGCTGTCTCTCTCTCTCTTCCTCCCTCACTGCATATCTGAAAAAAAAAACACACACCACAGTAAACAAACACTACATAACTGCTCACTCCTCCTCCTCCACACAGTGTTAGTCATCACACTCTTATTACACATTTATACTCCACATCACTGTTAAAACCGTTATAACACGTTATAAAGAAGGCTTTCGACCTGAAGAGTGATTCATAACAGGTAGTGCACTTGCTGTGATGTACCTCGGGGATATTCTGAATAATTCCGTGTTATTAATAATGAAACACGGGGTTTAAACTCCAGCTGGATGACTACACACATCCCTACTTTCGGTTTAGGTTCACAACACACACTATACACAGCACTAAAGCCCCTAAATACTACCTAGTGCACTAGACGCGCATTCAGGACACACACCGCTGTTAATCAGAGTTAGCCTGTTAGCACAGACAGAGTGTTGAGCCCGCGGTGACAGGAACACACTCCTCTCCAACTCCGGACCGCTCTGTCTCCTCTGTTACACCCACAGCATGTTAATAACACGCTGAGGAGTTTCATAAACCCGTCTCTTTTAGCACCGAGAAGAAAAGCAGTTTAAATACCGACGCGTTCCGACGCTCTCCTCCCTGCTCCAGCTACGTGGCTGTTTGGGTTCCGTCACGGATCATCATCCGGCTGGAAACAACACCGTCGCCCAACAAAAAAAAGGTTCCTAGTTCAAGACGGACGGATTTCACATAAGCACCGGGCTCTCACAGTAAACACAAATCTGAATTTCAAATTTATTTGTCACATGCAAAATCATACACAACACAATATGTAGTAAAATGCTTGTTACGTCTGTCCTGTATTTGAAGAAAAAAATAAAAACTATCCATATCAAGAAGAGGGAAAAAAATCAATAACAATAACTATTTGAAGGACACCTTAAAAACATAACGGTTAGTAGCACGTCCGCCTCACAGCAAGAAGGCCTGGGTTCGATTCCCAGGCTCAGAAGTATCTGTGTAGAGTTTGCACATCACATGTTCTCCCTGTGCTTGCGTGGGTTTCCTCTGGGCACTTCGGTTTCCTCCCACAGTCCAAGAGATGCACATTAGGCTTACTGGCTGTTCAGAATTGACCGTAGTTGTGAATGGTTGTGTCTGGCGAGCTGTTCAGGGTTCACCCCACCTTTGCCCGGTGTGGGCTGAGCCGCCCTGCAAATCTAGGATTAAGTATTTCGTCAAATGAGTGAGTGAGTAAGAGACCACGGCAAAGCGATCAGTTTCTTGGGTTTTATTTATTTTACTTTTTATAGGCATGAGTTTGAGGAGTATGAACACTTTAGTTTTAGTCCATAAACTACTGACAACATTTCCTGTAAATGCCACATGAAAGTATAGGATCAATCGCGATGACGTCACATGCGGGGTCAACCGCTGTGGCGGCCATATTGGTAGGCAAAAAGAGGAATGTAATCTCGACAGCATGCCTACTAGTTGTTTTGAGCTGCATCAATTAGTTCCAAACACGGTCATTTGGTCACACAACCATTTCTCCTAACTGCACAACCCCCCCCCCCCCCCCAACCTACAAATCAAAACAAAATTATAACCAATACCATGAAAAAAAAGAAATATATATTTGAGCTTCTATATTATTATTACTGTTACATTTTGGATCAATTTCTTTTTGAGTGGAAAAATGAATGATCTTTTTTCTAAATATTTGATGTTCATGCATTCCTCCATTAATATAACATCAATAATTTAAGCATCAAGTAGTTTCACAGTTCATTTGACTTCTCCGCTATAAGGACCGGGAGTGAGAATTAAATAATTGCAAATACACATACAAATAGACGGTGTCTGGCCAGACACTACAGTCAGCCACCCAAGCTGTCTGGGTCTGGAAGAGACACACACCCCCATGTCCAGTTTCCTTCATACCTTTTCTTATCTTCAGGACCCAGAGTTCACAAGTAACATGGACTAGATTTAATATTTCCAGTCATATTAAAAAAAAACCCCAAATAAATAAAAATATTAGAATTAACTCTAATAAATACAAGCGACAAGTATGACAATTAGATCTATATTTGTCTATATGACAGCCTGGCAGATGCAGCAAGCTGGAGGGTTTTTTTTGCCAACCGGTCAATGCGCATGTGTCGGAAAACTGGAAATAAACAGCAGCGATCACTCCTATTGTCACTTAGAATTTAAAGAGTACTGGTTTTGGTCGTCCTTTCAGCATAATTTGTGTGTATGTAGAATGTTTAAGCGATACAGACGCTTATTTTAACATAAATGACCATAAAAAGCTCAAGCAAGTAAACAAGCAGATCTTTTTACATTTTAGGTAATAAAAAACATGTTCAAGAAGCAACTATGGCAGCAATTTGGAGGAAATGGGTGTAAATGGTGACCTATTTGAACCAGAGAGGGAGGAGTCTTGTGGAGTCAGTGGGACGTCACACTCTAGTGACTCCGAGGTCGAGAATGCTTCCCGGGATGAACGTGATGGTAAATCCAAAATGGCTTATGTTTTGTCAACTCGGCTTTTCTGTTGTCAGTTGGTTTACACAAAAGAAATGTTTTCCGCGATTTCTGCGCTTGTTTGTGCAGCTCAGCACTGGCCAATAGTGTGTTATGATGCACAGGTCAGTGATGTAGCCCAGCCAATCTAACGAGTTTGCATCAGTACCAGGCTGGAACAGCCAATGAGGAAGGCAACATGTCTCTGAGAAACCGATGCTGGACAGGTCCTCAATTGGCAGCATCATTAAATAGAACTCGTAAAACACCAGTCTCAACTTCAACAGTGAAAAGCAACTCTCGGAATTGCAAAGAAAAAGGCATATCTGAGACAATGAAAGGAAAAGATTAGGATGGGCAACAGGTCACAGACACTGAACAGAGGAAGATTGGGGGGAAAGTGCTATAGATAGATTTATCTAAGTTTGAGGTGTTTGGGTTTAAAAAAAAAAAAAAAAAAACCCACAAGGGTCAGTGCTCAACTCCATCTTTCAAAACAAACATGGTGGGGGAAATGTGATGGTCTGGGGGTGCTTTGGTGGCAAAATGGGAGATTTGTACAGGGTAAAGGGATCTCAAACAAGGAAGGCATATCACTCCATTTTTCAACAGCATGCCATACCCTGTGGAAGGCACTTGATTGGAGCCACTTTCCTCCTTCAACAGGATAATGACTTAAACTATACAAGAACTGTTTAAAGAAGCAGTGAGCTGGTATTTTGTCAATAATGCACTAGCCAACGCATTCGCCGGATCTCAATCCGACTGAGCTGTTGTGGGAACAGCTTGACTGTACTGAAGGAACTGGAAGGAGTGCTCAGTAAGCCGGTCCAACTTGTGGGAGGTGCTTCAGGATGCATGGGTTAAAATTTCTTTATCTTACCTTGACAAAGAGAAATCTAGAATGACAAAGGTCTTCAATGCTGTGACCGCTGCAAATGGATGGTTTTAGACAAAAGCAAAGTCTGAAGAACAAATAATTACAAGTAAAAATGATTCGTAAGTGTTGATGTCTATATTGACCATATCTAATATTCACTGGAGGGGTGTTTGGTTTTTCAAGGAAAATGTTACATTTTCTGGGTGACTTCAAACTTTTGAACAGAAATATTTAATTTAAAATAAAGTAATTTATTGTGCAACGTAAACAAACAGCCACATTCACTATGCAGCTGGTGAACATTAAACTATTATTAGTTTACTCTGTTTACTAAATATAAGTTTTATGGTCACGTTTGCCATCAAGGTCAATACTACATAATTACAAACAAATACTAATATCACCCTAAAAATAATTTAATACTTTATTACATGCTAATATTAGCTAGCATGTATGTTTACTGTAATTATACTTACATTTTTGCAGAGATGACTTATCATTACCAGCAACCCAGAGTAAAACTGTTCAGATTTATAAGATTAAAAGCTGTATCCATGACAACCAGGGACAAATATTTTATGGTGAAAATGTAGCTTTTAATTAGCCATTCAATTATCAAACTATTCTCAGTGAAGCACATCATGTGCTAAACATTTTACATTTCAGGTTAACATATGGTTTTGGTCTGCTTTAAGAAAAAAAAAATTGTCAAAATAAAACACTATATTACGTTCATATCTCAAACATGTAACATTTGGAATTTTATGAGAAAAAGTACTTTGTCTTTTTTTTTTTTTTTTGCTTTACTGGCATCTTAAAAATCATGTGAACAAAAAGTGGAAAGATCAAGTTTCTGATTGGCTGATTGCTTTTTAGACACTCCACCTTCTCAACATAGCTCCACCTACACCGTAAAACTCAATAAAACCAGAACACTGGCAGAGCAAATCACCATAATACTCAGAATAACTGCTAATCAGTGCATACTTCTCATACACACACATACGCGCGCGCACAGAGAGAGAAAAAGAGAGGGAATTAAAACTACACTGAGCACAACACACACTGGTGAAATTTTCTTTATTTCCTCCACTTGTTTATAATCAGACAGAGCAGCGCCAGGCCTCGGGGTACATTACTGACCTCCCTAGAACCTGCACTCAAGCAGGAACCCTCGCCTCCTGGGTTCTCCTTCAGAACCCTAGCAATCTGTCGACCAAAACTCACTTCCTGCTCGCGCTGCACCAAGTACGGAAAAAAAACAAACACGAGCTGAGGCGGGACAGAGCCGAGCCCCGCCCCCCCGTCAGAGTGACCAGGTGATCCGTACACAAGCGGACAAATGCGAGTGCGTTTAGAGGTGTGTGTGAGAGAGCAAGAGTGAGGAATGGATTAAGAAGGACTCTGAGGTCTCTGATGAACAAATAAAAAAAATTAACAAAAATGAAGAGCTTTGAACTCAAAATAAAGAGACGAAGTGTCCGAATGATGTGTTCAGAGTCTGTTGTAGAAAAGAGAAGAAATACTGCGAGGGGGAGGGGTGGGTAAGGGATGGAGAAGAAAAACCACACTCATTTCTCCTCATCTGTTGCCTTCTCCTCTGTTTTCTTCTCCTCAGTCTTCTTTTCCTCTTTCTTCTCCTCCTTCGTCTTCTCGTCCTTGATTGACAGCTCCTCCAGTTTCTCGGCCACGTTGTTGGCTTTGTTTTTGCCTTCTAACACACAAAAAAAATATCTGTGGGCAAATGTAACTGAACAGATAAACACTACAATGTTGAATAAAGGAACAGTGGTTGGTGAGTATAAGAATAAAACTCCTGTTAGAACACAGGTGTCAAACTCAAGGCCCACCAACTAATTTTCTGTGGCCCGCGAGAGCTTTTAAAGAATGATTATCGTACACTCTTTGCATCAACCATTACCATAAAACGTAATTCATCATCCTTCCACTAGGTGGCAGCAACCTATTTCAAATAAACAGCTAGTCATTCATGACTCAAGAAAGACTGTCTTATCAGAAAAGGAAAGTGTATAAAGGAAAAAAAGAGAACAAATACCTAAACTAATAATGTTGCCATGCAGATTTCATTTCATGCCCTTCTTGAAACGGACGTTCGGTGATTATTCGGCCCTTGGTGACCTACGAATTTTGTGATGTAGCCCTCAGCGAAGATGAGTTTGACACCCATGTTAGAGGAATTATTTTCCTAGAAACAGCATCAACCACGGGATCGCGTTAACAGGTGTAACAGAGTGCTCCGTAGCTCCTCCCAGAGGGGCGGAGTCTGTGTGAAGCATTTCTGTACATTACTATAGCAGACTGAAAAAGTTCAGAGCCGGAGGATGAGACTCCAAACAGAGTGAGTCTGCACACGTGTGTGTGTGTACATACACGTGTAGGTGTGAGGGTTAGTTACCTTCGAGTGACTTTCGGACTTCCTCTTTGCATTCGTCAAACTTCACCTTGAACTTCTGTGCGTCTGTAAAGAGAAACATGAGCTCAGTCTCACACTCTACTGATGTTATTTCTTTGGTTCTTCTGAACGTTTACATGGTGTCTGAATATTCAGCTATTTTACTCATTTGTTACTCACTCCAGCATATGGATTTAGTAGGAAACTTGACATACTGAGATACTGATATATCGAATCTACTTTAAAATGAGGTATAATTCATGATTATAGCATGAAAACTGATCGAGTTACATCACTTTGTATGTCGCTAATCAGGAAATGCTACTTTTGAGAAAATAGCGATTACAGTTACAGAACCATTTTCTGAATGTCCGCATCTGAAACTCCCCAACATCCATACACTAAATGAATCCGGCACTCAACCAATCAGAGCAATCTTCCTAGCAACAGATGAGTTCTATTTTCACCGACTCATGTCTGTTCTGTGGCTTCTCATTGGTTTAGCGTTATATGATTGAGGGAATCCCTTTGGGATTCTGTACGTAGGTAGTGAAGTATTCTGGTAAGAGTATTCTGGTAGTGAATATGGATAATAAGGAAATACCCTGAGCAACCACAAAAGCGGTTTGAAAATCGGCAAAATAAGTGGATATTTCTATTGTTTTACAACAACGTGGACATGGAACCCTTTCTTAAACAAGTGTTTTAGCATGGATAGATTGTGTTTATGGATAATTAAATTTGGTCATGTTGAAGATTTTGCTTTGAAGGATGTATTTTTGTCGATATCGCATTTTCGTCCAGGTACGCCATTTTCAACTTAATTTGGCTCTTACTCAAAACACTACCTTGTGACTTAGACTGTATTATGGTGGAGAGGCTCACATATGGGCAGAAGTAATGGAGACTGTAAATGTGTAACAGTACAGGCCCAAAGGTTTTTATAGAGCATCAAGCGCCTAAAATTAAGCTGTGAATAAGGCCATACAGAAAAAAGCTCATGATAAATAATCGTACGTCTATGTTTAAACCTTAGAGTATGTGCTACAACTGTACCCTTCTCTCACTAAATCATTTCAAACCCCCCCCCCTGCTGGTAAAGGCACATAAAAGTGATAAACACAAAAGTTTCACACACGAGAGAGAGAAAAAAAAAAAAGAATATTTCAACATCACACACATTTTCCTGTTTGTTTTAACCCACTCAACAAACAAGAGTGGAACGTAGCAACCCAGACTGTATACACACAGTGGACATAGAGACCAAAAAAAAAAAAAAAGGCTTCTGAACTCCTGGAGTATGAGCAAGTGTGCTATTTTTTTAGTTTTAATGTACTGCGATGTTTTTCTCTCAATGTTTCCAGCCAATCGCTAAGTAGCAGTATCATCTACTTCAGGCTGCATCCCAAATCATACCATGCTTCCTTTAGCCTAAAAACACATTTTCATAGTGTGTGTAATAATGGCGCATACACCCTCATGTGTGCACTTCAAGTGGTGCACTGTGTGGGACTAGAGGCTGACATTTTTTCAGGAATCCCACGGGTCAGAGGATTCCCACGGGATGGGAGTCAACTTTATTATTAATTGTGTGATTGGGACGGTACAGGATAAAAAAGTTAACGGGAGCGGGAACCAACCAATAAGACACACACACACACACACACACACACAAAAAAAAAAACCAACATAGGAGAGGCACTGCCATTTTGTAGTTTTCTTTCAATAAGCCTACACTGTAAAGCAAGTCAAAAGAGCCAACAGTTCTTCCAGCCGCTGCTTTCTGCCGAAATTAAGAGTTGGTGCCATCTTGGGACCACAAAATGTAAACAAACGTACAGCGATTGGGGAGGATCGCAATTTTCGGCTCGATTTATTATGGAAAATTGTAAATAAAACAACAGAGCATATTTGGGTTGGTGCTTTTTTGCTTTCAAACAGTGTCTTATCTGTACAAAATGTCTTATTGTGTATAACTAATACATACTTAGCAGGTTTTTAGCCTGGAGTACTGAAGCTACACCATAATTGGTGTAGTGTACTATATACATGCAATTTTAAATAAAAAAATAATAATCAGAAGTAATATCACAGTTAAGCAGAACATGCATGTACATATATCCTTGTTTAATAAGGTAATTAGTAAATTTACAAGTTAACTCATTATTTAGTAAAAGTTTTCACGTGTAAAATATTGAATACAGCCAGTATTTCAGGACAGATTCACAATTATAATTAATGATAAAGTTAATAAAAAGGATTTAATGGTCATTACCATTTCATATCTGTATTAAATTTCACAACAGGAGTAATTTAAATCTTTTTAATTTTCATTTCAATATATTTGAATTATTTTATGTAAACTGTTTAACAATACACAAAACAGCTTTAAATTGAATTAGTCTTTGTGTTCCAATTTTAAATAATAAACATACATATTACATAAATACATTTTTTAATTAAATTGAAACGTAACTGTTTAACAAACTAGTAGTTCCAGTACAACCAAGATAAATTGTATAAAGCTATAAACTATTCTTACATCTGACTCAAAGCATTAAGTAAAATACACAAAGTCACTAACACATACATGAAGTATATTTATTACACGATAATGAATTTTATCATTTAAATTTTTTTAAAATGCTGAACATTAATATAAAAGTTACAAATTGACATCACATTGATAAATTCACCTATTAATTATTTTAATTACATTATAGATCGAGATTGCTAACAGTAAATATACCTTAATTACCGCAGTTAGTGGAACAAACTAATTACTTAAAATTGCCCCTAAGCCAGTAACTATGACAAAAAAAATTATCCAAACAGGGTTTCTTTTCTATTTATATTATCGGAACCAAATTCCACCTATTATCACCCATATCAAAACGCCAGTCAAGTATTCTTTAAGCAGGTGTCATAAATAATCCAATCAAGATAACTAACAAATTTTTAACACTGTACTACTTTATTACTGTAGCTCCAGCGTACGTTTAAATTGGATTTTTAGCATTTCTATACATTTAATATTTTTCCTATAGGATTTTGTGATTCTTAAGTTGCTTAGACCTGCCTCCGTGCAAGAAAACTGGGTCAAAATTTTCTTTGAAAAGAGTGAAAACTCTTTCCCAAAAAATAAATAAATAAATAAAAATCGACTTGTAAGGTCCCAAGATGGCGACTGCCGAGCTTCGCTGAAATTCACTCGTTGCGCAGTCTACCTTATAAATGGTCTGTGGGAGCAAACACCAGCAGTACACTGCGGGTTTTTTGGTTTAAGCAATTTAAAACAAAACTAATGTCATTGTTTAAAGGAAACAAGTGCTCCATAAATTAGTAAAATGTAACTTTATATGTTATGTTTGAGTTTATTCAACTAAGGTAGGCATGGTGTGACCCATGTACTGTGTTCTTGTTTTTTTTTTTTTTTTTTTTTTTTTTTTTTTTTTCCTGTAACTGACCCCCAAAAGAGCCAAAAACAGGGACTTAACAGCTGGTCCCAGAGAGAAAAACCAAAA
>JBCNYH010000025.1:4810910-4823487 GCA_039654325.1 Tandanus tandanus
GACAGACAGACAGACAGACAGACAGACAGAGAGAGAGAGAGAGAGAGAGAGAGAGAGAGAGAGAGAGAGAGAGAGAGGGGTGAATAATGGACAGAAGTGAGGAGTGGAAGGGGTCAGTCGGGCTCTGAGGGATTTGGAAAGAGCTTCAGTTTTTTATTCACTTGAGTTGCCCAAAAAGATTCGTTCACTGAATCGTTTACTGAATCATTTACTTGCCGAACCATTTCAAATCTACTCATAATCATAACCCCAGCCATGCCTCTCACATTTACCAACAATTACAAATCTGTATTTAAGTAGAAACACATGTTTACAGTCAGAGTTAAGGACAGTCAGTATTCCATTTTAAAGGGGCAGTGTCATGATTGGTTTGGGGAAAAAAGTCTAAATATCATGAATAGTGAAATGATTACAAGATGTAATTATTCACTTACTTGTTGGCCGAACCAATTAATCCTACTATGGTCACGGGGCGGCTGGAGCCTATCTCAGCCAACGCTGGACGATGGCGGGGTACAGCATAAACATCTCACCAGACCACTGCAGGCCCAACATACACACACAACCACTCACACCTAGGGTCAATTTGGAACAGCCAGTTAGCTTAATGTGCATGTCTTTGGACTGTGGGAGGAAACCAGAGTACCCAGAGAAAACCCGCGCCAGCACAGGGAAAGCATGCAGACTCCACACAGAAACACCGGGCTGAAAGATATTTAACAAACATAGAAAAGCGTTTTGGACACCCATGGCATATTTGGATGAGTTTTTGGCGACTATCATGACACAACTCCTTTAAATGATCTTTCTGGCTGAGATGTATCTTTATAGTCAGCACATCATTGTCGGAATCTGGATGTTTAAACAAGGGGAACTTGAACAGGACCGGTCTACAACCACCACACAAACTATTAATGTTCAACTTCTCCATTGAATAAACCCTCGTTAGAATTTATAACCTATTTCACACCTTTAAAGTGGCTTCCTCTGTCTGACTCCCTCACGAGCAAGCCTTCAGTAAGTTCAGCTAACAGTGTTTGCTACGAAAGTACACCGCACGCATCTCGGGACGTTCTAGCGATCAGAGACGCTGAGGTTTCAGATACACTGTTCAGCGGTGCTGTGGTTTCGTTTTGGTGAAAATGATTTCCTGTACAGAGTTCAGAAAAGTGTACAGTTTGTTTAAGATCATTTGGAAATGCTTCCACTTTGTACATTCATAACATTATCACTATTCCACTCGCTCGGACCGATAAAGGGATTCAGGAGCATGTTGGTTACCTTTTGTTTTGAAAGTGTGCGTGTTGGGTCTTGCTAAAGTGAGAAAGCGGTGAACCATGCACTGCTAATCCTGCCAAGTCCTAACCTTCCACTCAGAATGGAGAGAATTTATACACGATGCTAAACCATAATGCATTTTTCAGTCACGCTTAAGCTCTTTATTTCAGTGTGAGAGTTTTGCATGAAGCGTAGATACTGTCGAAGCCCATGGTGCTGTGTGAAGCGGTTCACCTGCTTAACGCTCATCAGCCCTGATGTTCCTACAGGAGGAATTTCGAGGTCGTGCCGTAACCCTTTCGGCGGTCAGAACCTTGTGGAACAGACCACACAATTTTATACACGGGAATGTGTTAAAGGTGCAGGCAGCGAGTCTGCAGAAGGATTGGACATACCTGAACTCAAAGGAAGTTCGCCTTAACCTTGCACGACGCACCCTACACAGACAGCCCTAGGTCCCGCAGAAATTGCGCATCGCAGATGCGTGGGGCCCCATATATTACAGTCCACTCACACAGGGTCAGGCCCCCTTCCATATATGGTAAAGGAGACTGGTGCACATCTTTCGATTTTTCCTAATAAGGAAACACTCGTTTGATGTACAGCGTTAATTAAGTCACCAAGTCTTGGACAAACACCTGAGGTAACCTTTTCATTCAAGTTAACTGAATCAACAGCGTAGTGGTTAACACGTCCGCCTCACAGCAAGAAGGTGCTAGGTTGAAGTTTCTGTGTGGAGTTTGCATGTTCTTCCTGTGCTTGCATGGGTTTCCTCTGGATAGTCCGGTTTCCTCCAACAGTCCAAAGACATGAACATTAGGCTAATTGGCCGTTCCAAACTGATCCTAGGTGTGAGTGGTCATGTGTGTTGGAACAGCGGTGGTCTAGCGAGTTGTTCAGGGTGTACCCCGCTTTCACAGTGTTGGCTGAGATAGGCTCCAGCCTCCCTGTAACCCAAGTAGCATTAAGCGGTTTATTGAGTAAGTGGGTGAGTCAACAGAATTTTTAATTTTTTACGTTTCTTGACCAACAGCCAAACAAATACCCACCTGTCTTCAGGGATCCTTCAGAATCTCCACCATCTAAAATTCATGGATGCACATTGTCACACTCATGACAACACCCCCAACACTCCCCATCTCCCCATGCAACCAATCACGAGCACAACAACCCCCCACTTGTCCCTGATTGGCTGGCATAGTGTTGTGCGGCTCAGTTAAAGCTGTGTTTATTTCTCATTTACAGAGTCGACGCCTTTTTAAAGTGCACACACAGACCAGACAGCTAGCAGACTATCAAATCTCAACAGCAGCTTAGCGCTAACCTGAGATCAGTTGCTGATGGTTTACATGAGGATCTGAACATACAGACTGATCCCAGATCAGATATTATAAACTGGGGAACAAGATATCACAGTAAACCTCAAGAACTGACCTTGGGTCAGTGCTAAGTTAAGCTGTAGACCACGTTATATGACATTCTCCTAAAAATAAACAACCCAGAAGCTGATCCAGGTCCGATTCTTCTTTTTATTCCTCTAACACTAAAATCGAACGCTGATCTGAGAACAGACTTAAAACATCATCTTATCCGAGTAAAAACCAAGAACTGAATGTATCCCGTCAGTGCTGAACCATTGGGTCGGGTTTGGTTTTGTTCTGTAATTCTAGAGAACATCTGATCTCGGATCAGTGTGCATCAGACAACCCTGAAAAAACCTTATAAGGTGTGAGAGTGAACCGTTCTGGGATCAGCTCCACATGACACACCGAGCCAGCATTTCTGAGCTATTTAAGGAGACAGAGGTGTTAAGTACACACACACACACACACACACACGTTTAGGAAAAGCAGCTCAGCTGAAGACCATCGGAACGTCAGCAGATATCTATCAAGTAGGACTTTCTAAGCACCTGTGTGTGTGTGTGTGTGTGTGTGTGTGTGAAAACCATTAACAATATAAAACAAGAGCAGAGGAGTGAAGCCGCACAATCACACTCTAGATCAGGTCCAGCAGGACAGAGATAAGATGAACGAAAAAAGCAGAATATGGAGATAAAAGAGAAAGAACAGCAAAAGAAAAAAGATGGTGGGTTGTGTTCAGCGTCACAGTTACAGCTGACAAACGTAACCAGAAGTACACACACACTTACACAAGAGTTCAGAGATAATTCCATAAAGGTACAGGATGGACTATGTGGTGCCTTAATGACCATCAGGTTATGAGTTCAAATCCCACGTTTATAAAACATAGTTCTGTATTACAGTCCCAATAATACCTCACTTGACTCCGTTACTCGTGATCAATGGTGTGTTCTAGATCCTGTCAGGCTAGAACGTAAGTACATGTTCATTTGCTTCACTTACTTCTTAGAAGGTTATGAGTTTAAATTCCATCCACACTGAACTGGGCAAAATGCGGCACTGTACCAGGTTTCAACGTTCTGTTCATCTATACTAAATCATTAGTATCCACATTAAAGGTCAGATATTACACCAGTTGTCAGACCTTGATTTTTCATTTCGGAAATGGTGTAGCAACTAAGTACAATTCCTACTACAAAAACCTCCACAGTTCTTCAGGAAGCTCCACCTCCACCTGAAACGCTGATATGGAGTGTAGCCTGTTTGGCTTCCTCCTCCTATTTATGGTCTTTCCACTCTCTGTGCCTTCTCTGCTCTGATTGGTGGCAATTAGACAACTAAAAAGCTTCATGCTCAGAAAGAGATGGGTGGAGATCCCGCTGTGGATGAGTGGGGCAATGGGGGAAGCCCAGCTCTTCAGAAGGCCCAGCACGCCGTGATGCACTAGTGTGCCCGAAAAAATTTAAATCGGTGAAAACCCCTGCATTTACATCCAGCTTAAAGAGCCCAAAGGGAAACCGTAAACATGCACTAACATTGTTATGTGTCACTCTGGCGTCCTGTGATACGGCTGTTCAAGACTAACAACATTGAAAGATCAAATGATTGGAAAAAGCATCACATCTCCCCTCTAATGATTCATCACATCTTCCCCCAGCCTGAGAAATCAACGCACATCTTTGATCTTGAGGTTTGACAGAGACGTGTTTTATTCACTGCCCAAAGCAGATGACGTAAAGGACACCGTACCTTACAAACGCCTCACAACGTCTGACTTTTAACTTCAACACACACCGATTTCTAGCATCAAATTCCACATGGTTAGTAAAAAAACCAACGTACTGCACGGGGAAATTTTTCTAACCCCAAGTCTAAAGTATGTAAATAACCCTTAAATAGGTAGAGCAGTGGGTTTCCAGGTTCCAGTTGTGGTTTATTCAGTAAAAAGTCTATACGAGACGTGATTAATGACTGACGGTAGCCTGGAATTTCCACCTTCATGTTCACACTGGTCATTGTTATCACCAACAAACAAAGTAAAGTACAGTAGAGTACAGCGCGCTGTATTTAGTTCCAAGAATACACGCTTGTTTGTTCCTGTGTGTCTGTTTTAGGTGCCTCACATCCCTATCTTGCTCTCTTTATCCATCCTGAACACAATCACCATTTACCATCTTCCAAGTGTAACCCGCGTCTCCCAGCACAGCCTCCCAGACGGCTTTAAAATCATGCTGGGGTTCAGTCCCGGGTCTGATAATGAGGGGTTCAGTGAGGGCACTGTGCATTCCTAATGACCCCCTGACTCGCTCTCCAACCTGAGTGTGTGTGTGTGATTCAGCATGCTCATTCAGTGAAAAAGCGAAAGCCTCCGGGTGCCTGTGGTGCCTTCTCTATCATTCTCTGCTCATCTCATTGTCTCTCTGTCTGTCTGTGTCTGTCTGCATGTGTGTGTGTGTGTCCCTCTCTTCTCTCTCCAATGCCTTTCTTGCATGCATGATTAAAATGCAGGTGAAATTGCTAATGCAGTCCAACATTTTGCACAAATCTCTAGAACAGAAACTCTTTTATTAAAGTCCACCAGGGGCCCTCTCTCTCTCTCTCTCTCTCTCTCTATGTGTGTGTGTACAAAGAAAGAGCAAATGCAAAAGCAAGAACACACACACACACACACACACACACACAAAATACAAAAGAGAATGAGATGGAAAGCATGAAGCTGTACAATACACACACTGGCCTTCAGGTTGTCCAAAATGGCATGGATTGCACACAAAAGCACACACACACACACACACACACAAAATGGTCTCATTAAAAAAAAGGGCATCCTGAACAGATCAGGAGAGGAATGAAAAGCCTAGATGGGCGTACACACACACACACACACTCTCACACTCTCTCTCTCTCTCTCTGATTATGTCACTCAGATATATACACCTATAGTGCAAATCCAACTTGAAGAATCTGTGGCTTGGTGTTTTGTTTTGATTCTGAAATCAGAAACTCTGATCAGATGGTTCCTTGTTAAAGCCGGATGTGTTGTTGGAGCTGAGCAGTAAGAGGTTGTTGTTACTCACCCTGGGTTAAGAGTGAAGAAAAGGCTGATAAAGGCAGGAGGGTGAAGAAGTCGCAGGATCTCTCTCTCTCTCTCTCTCTCTCTCTCTGTGTGTGTGTGTGTGTGTGTGTGTGTAGCAAGAAAAGAGTTTGCTCTCTTCTTTTATTTTTAGTAACAGCAGATCAGATCAGCTCTCCTCTCCTCCTGTCTTGTCCAGCCCAATCCAAACACCCCGACACCAAACCCGTCTCACCATTTTCACCTTCTCTAACACACCTCCATTACACCACCCTCTCTCTCTCTCTCTCTCTCTATCTATCTCCCCACCGCAAAGACCATCCTTTATGCTCCTGCTTTTTAATCCACGTCCTCCGCCACCCAGGCCTTGGATCTCTGTGTGTGTGTGTGTGTGTGTGTGTTCTCGTCTGTCTTATTTTCCCCCAGCAGCCGTCGCCCGTTAAAATCGAGCCTGTCCCTTTAAAAAGCAACACTTCCGCGTTCAGTTGCAAAATGAGCACGGGGGCGGGACAAAAGGAACAGCTGAAGCACTCTGGCTCATCTGATTGGCCGAGAGTCCCAAAGGCACCGCCAATAACTTGTCGGGTATGCGCGCCTCGTTTACATATGCTCGCTTTTGGTAATTTATTCAAACGTTGCCGTAGGTGATTGGCTGTCCCTCGTGGTGACGTAAGGCGTAGCCACGTGCTGGGGAAGGGACTAGAGCAGTGAACAGGAACTCTCAGAAATACATAAATAAACACCATGAAACGCCTGAGCTATTTCATATTAAAGTAATAAGTTAAACATAGAGGGGTAGCAGGTATTACATTATTAGATTGATCTTAAAATTATAAATGGCAGTTAAATTGAGTGATACACAATCAATCTCAGTGTTATCAGGGCTGCTTGGTATACATGCCACTGCAAATGTCAGAGAAACTATTGGTGACCCTCCTGTTAAGCTCATATTTCCCCCTTTTCTGTCCTCCAGAATGGTTATCTGTGCCATATTATGGCTATTGTTTTATACCAGATTGTGTCTATTGCTGCCATAATCTGAACATTTATTTATTAATATTTTTAAATGTAACCATTTAGCACCATTCGACCTCCGCAACTGATCCAGGATGCAGCAGCATGGCTTGTTTTCAACCTTCCCAAGTTCTCCCACACCACTCCACCTCTACGCCCTCTCCACTGGCTTCGTATAGCTGCTCGCATTAGATTCAAAACAATAATCCTAGTCTACAAAACTAAAAATGGACCTGCACCCTCCTACTAAGCACTTATCACACACTGCACTACAGTACGTTCTGTCCTCTGGTCCCTCCTTCTATCAAGGGACAAGGAAACCATGCATCTAAACTCTTCTCTGTTCTGGCCCCGAGGTGGTGGAATGAACTTCCTCTAGATATCCGGACAGCTGAGTGACTAGGTGACACACACACACACACACACACACACACACACACAAGCACACACACAAACACACACACACACAACACCTACCTACTGAGTATTTAGTAGTTAGTACTTAGCCTGTGTCCTAGTGAACCAGTATGAGAATGTATTCACTGATAGTGACTTTAAAGCACTTGTGTAAGTTGCTCTGGATAAGGGCATCTGCGAAATGCTGTAAATGTAAATGTTATTCAGTTCCAGTGCTGTATGTCACCTTGCACAACATTGCCAAGAGTGTACAGTCTAGAGTTGTGTCGGATTATGTAAAGCTCCACTTCCTTAAACGTTTCAAAGACACTGGCCCTCTTTAACACTAACAAGTTTGTAACATTCTACACACCTTCAACATCAACTCCTCTCATCAGCAGGCTCCAATTCCTATTTAAATATGAGGCTCATTATTCAAATGCTCACAGACTGTAATGTTCTTGGAGGTTTTTATTCTTGAACCTTCCACCCAGAGAAGACAACACACCCAAACAGACATCACTGATCTTCTTTACTGTTTTATTTAATAAGGTTTGTTCCACAAATGGCAGCACAGTGGTGTAAAGGTTAGCACATCCGCTTCACAGTAAGAAGGTCCAGGGTTCGATTCCCAGCCTTGGGCGTTTCTGTGTGGAGTTTGCATGTTCTCCTCCAGTTATTCCGGTTTCCTCCCACAGGCCCCCCATTTCAAATCGCCCCCAGGTGTGAGTGTGAGTGTAAATGGTTGTGGGTGTGTTTACCCTGCAATGGTCTGGTGAGCTGTTCAAGGTGTACCCCACCTTTGCCTGTCGGATAAAATAAAAGCCAGCCTCCCCGTGCCCCTAGTAGGATTAAGCAATTCAGTAAATGAGTAAGTGAGTGTGAGTGTTAAAAAATTCAAGTCAACCATGATCAAAATTTATATCGATCTGACAAACAAACAGCTTGTGATATGATTACAAATCAAATTTAAGATCGTTCTCGATTCTTCCGCAGATAAGTACGATTAGAATGAGTAAAATCCTCTGGAAAATCAATTTAATAAACCCATATTTTATTTACTGTAATCTTATAATAAGAAATACTAGATGCCTTTGCGGGTGGCACGGTGGTTAGAACATCCGCTTCACAGAAAGAAGGTCGTGGGTTCGATTCCCGGGCTCGTCATTTCTGTGTGGAGTGTGCATGTTCTCAACGTGTTTGCATGGGTTTTCTACGGGTACTCCGATTTCCTCCCACAGTCCAAAGACATGCAATTTAGGCTTACTGGCTATTCCAGTTGTCCCTAGGTGTGAGTGTAAGTGCGGCTGGCTGTGTGACTGTTGGCCCTGTGATGGACTCTGCCTTCACTCAGAGTTGGCTATCCTCACGGCCCTAATAGGATTAAGCTGTTTGGAAAATGAATAAGTGAATAGATACATTTAAATATGATTAAGGTTTTTTCACTTGCTGAGATTTGTTTTCACACTGAAGCCCACTGAGCTGGTCAGGCTGTACAATCTTCTGCATCTGATGAGTTATTTCCTGCTTCCTGATTTCCAGACTAAACCTATCAATAAACATTTATGTATTCTGAGTGTCCTATTGTTGTGTTGTTTTTTTCCCTTCTTCTTTTCCTTTATTTATTCAACCTTCATTAAACCAGGTAATTTAACCCATTGAGATCCAAGGTCTCTTTCACAAGGGTGACCTCACCAAGAGGACAACAGCACGCATGATAACCAATATTAAAAGAGATTACAAACAGAAAATGATTACTAACTTTACAATTAGGAAACAGGTCAAAAATGTTCACAAGGCATAACAGATAAGTGCAGTCATGATGAAATACAGTTAACAATTAAATTTAAATGCACAGACACTACTCACTGGTCTCAAGTTGTCTGTCTTTTAAGATAGAACTAAAAAAGCCTGAAGGTAAATAAGATGTGACTCTCATTTTGGAGTTTGTTGTATGCAGGAGTGGGCAGCAAAACTAAAGGCTCTTTCTCCAGGTCAATACTAGCATGAGGAACCGACAAGTGAAAAGCTTCACATGAGCCTGAGGCATACAGAATCCTAGCTCTCTGAAGATGCATTAATTTAAAGGATCTAGTCAAGCAAAGCTTTGTAAATAAAACTCGGCATGGTGGTGTAATGGGTAGCATGTCTACCTCACACCAAGAAGGACCTGGGTTCGATTCCCAGGCTTGAGTGTTTTGGTGTGCAGTTTGCATGTTCTCCCTGAGCTTGTGTACTCCGGTTTCCTCCCACAATCCAAGACATGCACCTGGCTGCTCCAAATTGCCTATGGGTGTGAGTGTGAATGTTTTTGTGTGAGTGTTGCCCTACTTTCACTTGTTGTTCCGTACGTTGTTGCCTTCCCGTGACCCTATAGTAGGATTAAGTGAAACGACTGAGTGAGTGAGTGTATACTCCTGTGTACATTCAGGTGTCCGATGAGATTTAATGTACAGAATAGAATGACAACCAGTAACAAATATCAAGGCACAGTGATAGACAGTGTCGAACAACTATAAACATTTGGCAGAAGCACCTGTATAGAACACATCACCATAATGTAACAATGTCAGGAAGGCTGATGATAAAAGATTTTTACAGCGATACAAGTTTTCTAGCTCTGAGTGGGAAAACATGATTTGTTTCTGAAAACGAAGCCTAACTTCACCTTGAGCTGCGAGACCAGATTTTCAATACGAGCTTTAAAGAGAGCTTGCCGTCAGTAGGAAAGCCCAAGTACTTGTAACATGTGACTAATTCAATATATTTTCCTTGGAATGTTGAGATCTTTAGTTCACGAGTTTGCTTTTATCTGTGTTTAAGATCAGTTTCAGTTTCTGTAAGCGCAACTGCACAAAATTAAATCGAACCCAGGCCTCCTTGCTGTGAGGTGGACATGCTAACCACTGCACCACCGTGCGGCCTTATTATTATTATTATTATTATTATTGTTCACCTGTATAGTTACTAAACATTCACAATCAAATGGATTGTTTTTATGTACATTCTGGGGTTTTCGGTTTTATCCTTCAAGTGCCAGCTCATTCTTCCCAGAATCCAATACATTGTTTTGCGAGGTTTTGAATGCTTGCAAATCCTTCACAAGTTCACTGCTCACTTCAGTGCCGGTGATGCCTTTGCAACCCATCTTGAACTTTGTCTTCATCCACGTGTCATACTTGGAAGCTTTGAACACAATATTCTCACTCACTCATTTGCTGAACCGTTAAATCCCACTTGGGTTGCGGAGAGGCTCGAGCGTATCTCAGCCGACTCTTGGCGATGACGGGTACACCCTGAATAGCTCGCCAGAGCATTACAGGGCAACACAACCATTTACCCTTACACCAGATCAGACAGTTAGCCTAATGTACACGTTTTTGGACTGTGGGAGGAAACCCACACCAGCACGGAGAGAACATGCAAACTCCACGCAGAAATGTCTGAGTCTGGGAATCGAACCCGGGACCTTTTTGCTGTGAGGCGGACGTACTAACCACTAAGCCAGCGTGCCGCCCTGAACAAAATATGCTTTATCTTTTCTTTCCTTCATGACTGATGAAACCACTGAGGCTCATTACAAGAGAATAAACCATATAAATATAGATACAGATTCAGCAGTGACCAATCAGAATTTGGAAGTTCTCTGCTCTTGAGAAAACTGTTTAATTAATTAATGAGTATTACTGAGTACTTGAGTATAATGGAGGAGAAATAAGTAATTGCAGTGTCAGGTTTTTACATTATTTTTTATATGTTTTTGTTTGTATACAGAGACATAAATAATAATATTTCAAATTATAACTATTATAAAATACAAAAAAAATAAATAAATCAATTAATTAATTAATTAATTAATAATAATAATAATAATAAAAAGCATGGACCAACATGTGTGAAATTGTTGGTGAAGTGTATAATATCTTAATGCTGTATGTTTTGTGAAAATAGCACCATAGCATTTAAAAACAGTGTTGCTGGACCACTTCATGCAAATCAGTTATATTTTAATTTGTAACAAGAGTGTTTGTCTTATAATCATTAAATGTGCTAGAACAAACTGAACTAGGGGGCTGGTGCCTATCTCAGCCAACACTGGGTGAAAGCGGGGTATACTATAAACAGCTTGCCAGACCATCACAGGTCAACACACACAACCTTTCACACTCACACTCACACTCATACTCATACTCACACTTAGGGGCGATTTGGAACAGCCAATTAAATTAAGTGTCTTTGGACTGTGGGAGGAAACTGGAATACCCGAAAAAACCCACACACGTGGAGTACATGCAAACTCCACACAGAACCACCCTAACCTGGGAATGGAGCCCAGGACCTTTCTGGTGTGAAGCGGACGTGCTAACCTCCACACCAACTTCTACCAAACCAAAATTGTTCATTATTTTCCTTCATTGTGGATTTCTTGCCTTCACATTTAAAACATGTCACAAGGTTAACTTGTACCCTACACGTGTTTAATGAGCACAAAGATACCCACTGACATGTCTGTTTGCTTTGTGTCACCTTTAAATACGGTTTGCAAGGTGAGGCATTCTGAACAAATGTGTAACTGCCAGTTTCATCTACACAAAATATCTGTGAACACCAATAGCAACAAAGGCATACTGTTAACTCACTGAGCTTTTTATTCTGCCTTATGAAGAGGCATCATACTGAACAGTCAAACATTCAATTTCACCTTTCCATTTTTTATATCTATGAATAGTTGTTTGCAAATTACAAAACTTGATAAAGATTTTCCACTTTTATATCAACACAGTAGCCAACTGTACGTTACTACTTTATGTCAATATTTCATTGTATTTGGTATGCTTTTGACTTTTTTCTAACTGAAATCTTAAACATTACAAAAACTCTGATGTTAATGGGGTTTTTTTGCACTTTAATTTATTAAATGCCTTAAGCATTACAAACTGTTGACTCTGCACACATAATTTGTATATAGTTCAGTCTTGTTTTTTTGTTGGTATTTTTCTTTGTACTTTTCGTTTTCTTTCTGATATTTAATTTTATCAAGTGTGTTTTTACACATCCTTATTTAAGTTTTACATTTCAGCTTTTGTGCAATTGTTTATTTTAAATGTGCTTTCATGCACTTTATTTTACTTTGTGTTGAGAAACAACATAATTTTATGATTTTTATAACTGGGTCATTTATCGTAGCAATGCATATTTTATGTCCCACTCTTTATATACCCCAAATTTTTTTTTTAATTGCATTTTTTTCATTTTGTATAAATCACATGGTATAATCACACCCAAATGTATGGGGGGGGGAAAGCAATACCTATCTTAACTGTAGTCATGTGCACAAATCCTGAAATAATAATGTGCTGTGTCTACAATACCAGTGTCACTACTTTAGCATCAGTTCTCCAGTTATTAAATTGGATTTGCCCAGATCTGTTCTGATATAAAAGTACCTTCA
>JBCNYH010000025.1:4894330-4911853 GCA_039654325.1 Tandanus tandanus
TAATGGACAGTTTCAATTATTAATGAATTTAAAATGTTTTCTCTTTTATTAAAAAAGACAGAAGCTGAATATGGGGGCCAAAGTGTTGTTTTATTTGTTCTCCAATATTTCTAATTTAAAATGTAAAAAATGTTTAGGATGAAACATGCACAGACTATTTTCTGCTAATTTTTTCTGTCTGAGTTGTATTTTTTTTCTTTTCTTTACTTTTTTAATGGTTTGTTTTATCTTCCATTTCCACTTCTAACACATTCTTTTCTTTTTATTTTTAAATTTTCTTGCATTCTTTTTCTGCATCCTGTTTTTGGAACACAAGACATCCAAACAGTAGTGTTGGGGTAAGGATTGTACCAGTTGACTCAGGTATGGGTGTTGAGGAGTGGGAGTCTAAATATAACCTCGACAACAACCTTTTAGATGACTTTCTAGAACCAGAGCAGAAAACATGGGACGATGATGATGAAACAAAGAATGAAATTTATCGCATCATGAGCCATCCTGGTGACTCTAAGAGAAACCATTTTTATCAGACTCTGGAGTGTGAGACTTCTTCAGAGGCTAATGAATATGATGAAGATGGAAACTCTATTAGGACACCTGGTGTGGAAAATGAAAAGGTTCACCTGGTCTATAAAGAAGCAGGAAGCTTTCAGGATGAAACCTCTCCTCCAGAGATATCCATCATTCCTTCAGTTAGGAAGCTTCATCACCAGGAGGCAGACCAAGAACCATATAAAGAGAGTCTGTTGTACAAGACAAGAATGTGGGCAAAAATGCATATTGAAGACATTCTGGAGAACTACGCAATTTATCGGGAGAAGGAGGAAGCCAGGACGAGGACCAGGAGCGAGTATGAGTCAGTAGGATCAGGAGAAGTTCAGTTTTCTCTTGGATCCGAGGATGATTTGGATGCTGTGTCATTTATTGAGGAAGATTCACAATATGAATATGACAGTTACTACAATAGCAGGAGGTATAATTCTTCTTACACTGAACTGTCTCAGAATGATTATGAGTTAAGGAGAAATGTTAGTACTCAAGTTTTAGATGATGTTTCACCAGTTAGGGTACCAAGTGATGATTATATGAATACCATGAATGAACTGCAGAAAATTGTAGATACAGTAACTGAATATCTTGCTGGACGGGAGGAGGAGATTAGTAAATATGAGGAAATGCACGACAAATCTGTGAAGACATCGGAGGAAAAGGAAAAAGATATAAAATGTGATGAGGTAGAGGAAGAAACTGCAGTGGATCATGGTATTACAGGGGTTAAAAATGCTGTGAATGTTTTGTTAAGCTCAATTGTGGGCACCAAATCAACAGGTAAAATCACAGAATCCACTGCTACGATGACATCAACAACAACAACAACAAGAGCATGCTCTGGTTTACCTTTTCAGCCAGAGTCAGGCATTTGTAAACTGCTATCCTTCATACCCAAATCAAATGGTAGCCCAACTCCTGTCGCCATTGTTCCACCTGCTCATCAGGAGCCAAGTGCAAATAAAAAATTCCCCCTGCAGTCATCAGAGACCAGCCGTCCAGAGAGTGTGGAAGAATCAGAAGCTACAGGAAATATAGCAGCTAATCCTGAGACGCAGGGATCCACTGCAAACCAGTCACTGTCAGTGGTTGATTCTGTCTTGGGAAGACTGAGTACCTTCAGGGTATTTGGAGACAAACAAGGGGGTGAAGCAACCACACAGCCAGAAAACCCAAACCAATCTCATGGAAGCAATGAATCCAAAGAGGGGTTAACAAATAACACTAAAAATTTGTCGATAGAGCAATCTGCCTCACAACCAGATCATCAGTCCTCATGTGGAGGCTCATGCAGTGGATCAGTGGAACTATTACCAGAAACTGAGTCCTCAGGAGAAATACCTGATGTCCTTCCTGGAGACATGAGTCCTAAATCAGAAGAAAATCCAACTACTCCAAAATCAACTGATGATACAGGATTTTTTAGCCCTTTCAAAAAGTCAATTGCATCTTTCATGACAGCAAGCCCTGGCTCTGTTGATAAAACGGTGGAGGGTCCATCTGTCAACTCCGGATTTTCAATATTCAAGCCTGCAGATGTCCCTAAACCAGAAGATGCCCCAGCCACTATAGGAGACAAATTAAAGCTATCATTCTTTTCTTCTGATATTTCTGGCACGACATCCAAACAAGAAAGTGGCTTTCTCTCTGGGTTACTGAAATTGGGACCTGGTGAAGGTGCAACAACTTTAAAACAAGGAGTCTCTCATACTTCCAATAAATCACCTCTTCTAAGTCGTGCTGCGCTGCTAGAGAGTGTACCAAAGGGAAATACAGATACAGGATGGTTTTCTAATCTTTTCAAGACAAGTCCTGCTGAATTACCCAAACCACAAACAGCTGCAAAATTACCACCAAAACCAACAGCCACAACAAACCTACCAACTGTTGCAGTGGCACCTGAAGCTGTTAAGGTATTAAAGGATATGGCACAAGAAGATAAAAATATGCAAGAAGGTGCTTCACCAACATGTCAAACTGATATCCAGTCTGTTCCTGAGAGACTGACTGACACAGAGGAAGAAGAACAATGTGTAATTAAAACTGAGACTCATTCAGATTCTTCAGAGCTTCAAGACCAGGCCCAGCCTAAGGAAGATGAAGCATGTAAACACAAGGGTCTACTAACAGTGTTGTCTGGTGGCATCAAAACCTCTGATAAACGTCAAGAAGGTGGACTGTTCTCAACATTGATGTCATCTCTTACCAACATTGCAAATGAGGGCCAGGCTCAACAAGGTGCTGCACATCAATCAACCGGGTTTTCTGGGCTTTTAAAAATGACTTCCCCAGAAAATGCTGGCACAAATAACAAACCAGCTAGCAACATGCAACTTGCTCAACAGCAGCCTGTCAACTTTGAAAGTCGGCTCGGATCTACCTCAGCTGCTGGTGTCCAAAAACAATCACAGGAGCAAAAAGCATCCCAGAAAGGTTTTCTGGAAGGGTTATTCAGTAAAGGATCAGAGGAAGGTAGTTCAGCTATATTAAAAGATACAAGTACGTCTAATATGAAAAGTGAAAAGAATTTTAGTGTAGGAAAGGATTTGCTTTCTGGCATTTTTAAATCAGAAGGCAATGAAAATAGTAGGACAGATATATGTAAGGACTCTACATCAACTGACAGTGCTACACTTGCAGAAGGTGGTGGACTTTTATCTGGCCTTTTTAAATTGGCCACAGACACAGTTTCAGGTTCTTCAGCCCCTCCTGCCCAACAATGCAGTCACCCTTCATTAAAGTCAGCGACCATTCAAGGGTCAAACCAACCACCACTTCAAACACCTCCATCTCATCCAGGAGGTTTGTTATCAGGACTTTTTAAATTAGCGGGTACTGAAAATGTTAATACCACTGGGAATGTAGTCCCAGATCAACAGCTGGAACAGCGAGGAAACAATGATCGTCAGCAACCAAATCATCAGCAACAAAATACTCAGAGTAATGCATCACCTGTTACACCCCAGTCAGGAGGACTATTTGGGGGAATTGTGAAATTAACAGAGAGTGCACTTGTACCATCAAACACACAAGAACCAAGTGATGTGAGTCGTCAGCCCAATAAACATTCAGCAGAACCTTCTGCAACAGGAGGAAGGCTGTCAGGATTTCTGAACAAAATGTCTGCAGCTGAAAGTACTCTTCAGCAGCCACATCTTCCAGTTGCTAACCAAGATCCTAAATCACCACAACAATCTGCTTCTATTGAACATGGAGGCTTTTTTTCTGGTTTATTTAGGATGAGTACTGCAGAAGGTAATACTGTTAACCAGGTATCCCCCCAGAATATTACTTCAGAACAGTTAAATATGCAAAACCTGGTTCAACATCCAGAGGCACAGACTAGTAGACCAGCTGGGATTATTTCAGGCCTATTTAATAAAATTGTAGACACAGCTTCTCAAACTGGTCAGTTAGACCCAAATCAAAATACTGCCCAACAATCATCACCTGGTCTTTTATCAGGGCTTTTTTCCACTAACAAACCTTTGACACAACAGCAAAAATCTTCAGGAGCACAAATAAATCAGCAGCAAGAGCAGCTTGGCAGTAGGCAGCATCAGATCCCAGTACAACCATCTGTAGCACATGAGCCACAGCAGGGAGGTCTGTTTTCTGGTCTTTTAAACAAATTGACTTTCACTGATACCCCATGTCAACATCCTGTGGCTGAAGGTTCACCCAGTCAGCAAGTGTGTGGGTCAAGACCTCCAGTGCAAGTCAACCAATCTTCAGCAAGTCAACTCCTAACTGAGGTTTTCAAAACAAATACAATAACCACAACCGCCAATAAATCCTCTGCTGAGAAGCAACAACTTTTGATTGGATTACATCAGCAATCTAATAGACTGGCTCAACAAACCCCAAAGGAACAACCACCACTACCGCCACCACCATCACCACCACCACCACCACCACCTGGAGAAACACAGCAACAAAACCAATCAGGAAGTCTTTTGTCTAGTATTTTCAGTATGTCTGCTTCAGAAGACTCTCAACAGCAGCAGGCTCAGTCAAATACCCAGAAAGAGAGTGCTCAGGGAAGTGGAATTTTGTCTGGATTTTTTAGCAAAATCTCTGCAAAGACTGAAGATAAGTCTGATAGCCAAGTTCCTTCAGGGCAGAAACCACAGCAACATGAAGAACGTAAGCCTAGTCAAAATCATCCACAAATTCAAAGAGCCAAACCGATTGAGCATGTGTCCACTCAGGATGGGGGTAATGAAAAGAATCAAAAAGCACCATTGCAGAAAGGTTTTCTGGTGGGATTGTTCAGTGAGGGGCCAGAGGACAACAGCTTATCCAAATTAAAGGAAAAGAATGAACCATTGGCAACTTTCAGTGCTGGAAAGGGTATGACTTCTAGGATTTTTAAATCAGAGGCCAGTAAAAGTACTAAGAAAGCAGAAACTAGTGAATCAGAGAAGAGCCTCCTTGATCAGGTGCTCCATAAACAGATTATAGAAGACTTTTCCAGTGTTACCCCTATTTCAGGTTCAAAAACTAGCACTCAGTCTCAGGAACCTGCAAAATTGCATCCAGCAGTAAAGTCTACCCAGCTATACCTTGAGGAAGTACATAGACTCTTATATGGTACAGCAACTGAATATGGATATCAAGATCTGTTGTATTTATTTGCTGAGCATGGTATAGTTCCACCAGAACTGTATGAACACCAGTGTCTTATAGAAGCACTTCTTTGGCAACAGTTGAATGATTATGCCTTAACAGAAGCCTTGGAAGTACAATCCCAAGATTATTATGTAGGACTTCTAGAGGATGCCCCATCAAACAGTCGTGAAACAGTCATGCACAAGCCTGAATGGTGGAACCTGAAAGATATGGATCTCAGTCAATTTAACATACCTTCCTATCCCTGGCAGAATGTAGTCAGCTCATCATTTAAAAAACATCTCCCACAGTCTGATGCAGAGAGTGATATTGTATTTGACATGAGCATCAAGAGCAGAAAACTCAGTGGAAGTTGTGATAATATGGATCATTTTAGTAATCAAATAAGCAGAAACCATTGGATAGAGAAAGACTCAACAGGAACTTCAAGGTTAACGCATTGTCATTCACATTTTGAGTGTAGCATGCATGGCAAACATGTTTGCAATGGCACTCTGAAGCCACAGCTTGATATCTCAAAATTCATTAAACGACTAACAGTCGAAGAAGGTCCAATAGATATGACAGAATGTGCAGTTGATCTTAGCAGCTTTTCTGTAACCACCAGAGAAACAGAAAACGATGTGTTCTTTGAGGATTCAGAATGGTACCAGCAATGGCTTTCACTGCTGGAGCAAGGAATGTGGTGGTCAGCCGAGGCTGGTGATTGTGGATATTATATTTATGCAGATGAGGAATATATATACTCGTTGTTAACAGACCGGAGTGGAAAGCATCTTTATGCATATGCTATGCAGGAGAATAGACATGGATTGGAAGAAATTACAACTAATATCTCAGATATCCTGCAGAACAAAGATAAACCAAAGAAAACACTTTGTGGTTTTAAGATACCATTATTTAATGAAGATGAAATGCTCTGGGTTCCATATCATAATCAAGCAGGTGCTTCCAATTCTCCTGTTGATTTGTCTTCAGCCTTTGAAAAGGGTGATAGAATTATGAATATGAATCTTGAACGTTTTTCTGAAATGCTTCAAGACTCCCTAAGTGGCCAGACAGAATATCCTATTGATTTGCGTGTTTATAAGCTGCAAAAAATAAAAGTAGGAAAGGATGAGCCAAAGGAAATTGATTTAAAAGAGCAAATTGATGCATCTGACCTTACAAGCAAAGTCAAAAATGTGAACAATGGTGGACCATATTGGAAAAATCAGGGATTAAAGGATATATTCCCAGGAGAATTGGTTACAGGTGTGTCAGCTAATATATCTTCACAAACTACATCAGTAACCAAAAAGAAGCTTCCCGAGATTAAGAATGGATTTGTAGAGGCATCAAATGAAGAGGTTATAATAAATGGTTTTGGTGCTAAGACAAAAGATGTAGAACTCTCTAAAGTGACTGTGATACCAAATGATCCAAAGAGCAGCTTGTCAGGTTCAAAAATTGTGCCACAGAATCATTATGCTCAGAGAAAACTTCCAGATGCTCCAATATCCTCTAAAGCATTTCCCAATTCAGGCAGATCACTTCCAGCAACACAAAGGAATATAGTGAATGAACCCCCTGCTACAACCTCCTCCCAAATGACACGGTTTAGTCTACAAAGGCCAACCCCAAGTATTCAGTGTTCTCCTGGATCCTCATCCTCTGCTTGGTCCCAAAGACGACGACTAGGAAGACAATCGTCAATGTCAACACAATCTATAAATACATCTAGAACTGAAGGGGTCCAGAGTTTAATATCTCCTGATTTACCTCTGCCACCAAAAGTTGCTACATGTCATGAAAGGCGACCATTACCACCACCACAAAATTTACTGTATAATAGACCTAAACAAGCACTAGACTCTCTTTTGAGGAGTAAACCTTTAGACTTTTCTGATTCAATCAAAAACAAAGTGAAAGACCTGGATAAGAATACTGCACTCCTGTTAACAGATGTATCCAATGAAGATGTCAAAATTGAGGATATACTTGACTTTACCAAAAACAGGTTAAAGAAAGTTAGAAAGAATCATCAAGGCTGCTTGGATCCAGCTGAGGATGTAGGAATTGATCTGACTGTTGAGAGTAAAGAGGAGCTTAAAAATATCAATATTTCATTTCCAGCACTGGAACCTATCATACCTTCTAAATTTATATCTGAAGTGCCTCTAAGAACTGTTTCTGCTCTTGCTTCCCAAAAATTTTGTCCACCAGAATCAGGACCATCAACCCTTTATTATAGGACTGAACAACCCTCATCTTCATCACCCAGCACAGGATCCAAGTTTGTAAGGCAAGTCTCCATTCTGTGTTCTAAGATAAGCACAACACCTGAAATCTCTGCCGGAAAATCCATCAGCACATCCCCAAAGTTGTCTTCAAATTTTTTAGGATCCAAAGAAAATAATGGGAAAGACCACAAAGCCTTAATTGTAACAACGCATCAAGGAACTTCATTATCACAACCTACAAGTACTGAAATGAAAGAATGCACAACAATAAACCCAAGATTGCAATCTACTCATCGTATATATCAACCCTCCTTATTGAATGAATACCTGAAAATAATTCCAACACCTACTCAGCATTGTTGTAATAACACCATACCTGCCAACTTCGCCAGAAATACCTTAGATATGTCTTCAGCACCAGTGGGTAGACCAACTGATGAAACCCAGGTTGTGCCACTTGTAAAGAGCAGACGAGCCTCAGTTGCAGATATTGGTGATGGTTCTTTTGGGGTACCTTTGATTGTAGATTCTTCTACCGTGCAGTCAATTCAAATTCATTCAGAACAAGAAACCATGACTGGGGAAGTTCCACCAATAAAATCTAACACAGAAACAACACAAGTAAGCCCAGTTCTGTGGAGACAACAACTTACTAATAACATGACCAGAGATTTGTCAGCACATTTTTCTCAGTCAAATCAGAATGTGTCAGCTCCAGCAAACTCCATTACAACAACTTTAGATATGTGTTTAAAGCCAGCTGAGGAAAACGTCTTCTCTTCAGATGAAGCATTACCACTTGTAAGGAGAAGATCAAGGTCAACATCAGGTATAATTGATGACTTTGATGGGATATGTTTCGTTATAGAACCTTTGTCAACCAAAGTAAAACCACCTCTTAGAAGATATCAGTCACAAGCTACAATCACAAAACCAATACAAAAAATGGTCAGCATGACTTCACAAATGAAACCTGTTACCCAACAACAAAGAACTCATTACAGCCTGGCCCTAAATAGGACAGTGGCAACACCAACAAATTATTCAAAATCAGCATTAGATATGTCAGCAAGTTTGGTCTCTAGTACAACTGAGGAAACAGTAACCTCTTACACTGAAATGCTACAAGTTTCAGGTAAGGTCAACAATGTCTCGCAAGCCAGTGAAGTACCTGTTGGAATGTCATCAATATTTCACTGTTCTGTGCCATACCCTCAGTCTGCAGAAACAGTCAGCCAGTATTCATCAGAAAATGCAAAGGAAAACAAAACACCCTTGGCACTGACTCCAGCAAATGTGCTTAAAACAACTCTGGCCATGTCGTTAAAACAAGCTGGCAACAAATCCTCCTCAGAAGTCATGCCTTTTGGGAAAAGGAACCTTCTGTTTAAATCCACAGGGTCGGCTCTTGGAACAGCTTTGTCATTAGAGCCTATAGATTCAAAGGATTTAGTTCAAACCAAACAGTCAGGTATAGTTGAACTTGCAAAAACTAATTGCAACACTGATGGTCAAACATTACACATGTTTCCTGGTGTACCATCTATGGTAAATGCTAATGCCTCAGAACAACACCTAAAAAAAGGGTTAAATGAGGATGTCCCGTTTGACCAAACACTATCATGGACACCTTCTTTAATCTTAGGATCAGGATCTCCCAGCACACAACTAGCTAATATTCCCTCTGCACCAGCTAACATGATCAAAAACACTCTTGATATGTGTATAAGAAGAGCAGTTAAGGAACCTGACACAGCAGTAGGAAGAATTCCCGAAATGTCCCCTAGCAAAGTAATTGCTCTTGTTCAGACAAAAGCTGTGATTAATAAAAAAGATTTGGTTGGCATGCCTTTAGTATGTCAAAAACAATTACAGGCTAACAGCAGTACAGCTGAAACTCGTTTGTGTCTGCAGAAATCGACTTTTGACAGTAATAGACCTTTTTATCGGAGCTCAGAATTGCAAGCTCAGAGTAAGCCAATCGACTTTTCAGTTACAATTTGCCATTCTCAGTGCAATGATAATTCAAATATGCAGGATGGACAGCTGATGGATTTCACTAAAAAGAATGAGGACATATCAAGATATAAACAAAGGCATCAACAAAAACTAATGACAGCTACTAAAAAAAATCCTACACCAATTATTGATTTGACAGTTAGCCTAGGTAGAAACCCACAAATGACTGGAATCAAAGACCTTTCAGCACCAACAAGTTCTTCCCTCCTTGGTCACTACACATTAACATCTCTAGCAACAGATCAGATACTAATCTGGACAACAGCACAGTATTCTCTCCAGGCTCATGAAAGACAAAAAACATACATTACTCAGTCACAGAATCTACCTATCCAGCCTGCTGCACCGATAACAAGTTTTAGAAAAACAGCAGACCACTTGGAAAACAGTTTGGCAGGTCTACAAATTCGTTCAGAACCTGCACCTGTGCTTGAACCAAAGAAAACAAGAAAATCTTTACTTTATGAGGCACAGCTTACAGATAAGGACATTTGCCTTGAAAATTGTGTTATCTCAGATGGCCTTCCTGTCTCCAGACCAGTTACTAATCCGTCCAAAGTATTCAGAGTGGAACAATCTCACTCCACATTTCAGACTCCGCACACAAGGGATACTCAAAATCAAGGGTCAAACATTACAAATCACCCTTTAAGTATTCCTAAATTAATGCAGAATGATAGTTCAATCACCCAGGTCACTGAATGTAACAGATCACTGGAAGTCTGTAGCTTCAAAGGTCTTGTCAAACAATCAGCAGTGGGAAGTTTGAGGGAAAGTGGCATTCAAAGCTGGGTTCCTATGCTTAATTCACCAAAGTATGTTTTACCTCATGCCCTAAACACAGGCAAGGCTTCCGACCATACCTCAGTAGTTAACATTGTATCTGTGCAGGATGTGTCATCCATGACTTGTCATAGTGAAGAGTACAATGGTGTGAGCAAATGTTTTGCTACACTGTATACAGATATCACACCTTGCCCCACTGAACAGCCAGTTGGAAAAGATGTGTCTCAAGTTACTGTGAGATCTGAAGTCTCCTTAGTTCAATCAGGCTCTGAAATCACTACTGGATCAGTCAAAGGCTTGATTTCTAAGTTTGACGGCACAACTTCAATTGCAGGTGAGGATAACATCCCGCAAGCATCTGAAAGATCTCAGCAAAGGACACGGACCCTTTGCGGACCTGTGCCAGACCAACAGATGACCCCAATTCCTACTGGTCCTGTTACCTCAGCTAAAGCTAAGGTTTTAAAGTTTATGAAAGACACTTCATGCAGTACTTCAGCAGGCATGGTACAGACGTCAATGATAAATCCTGTGTTTCTTGAAAGTTTAACATGTACAGCAAAGCCTTCTGTAACACCTTGCACTGTTGAAACTATGGCAAGTTCAGAATATACTGCCCCACCTCCCTTGGAATTCCTACCAGCAGTACCACTTACAGTTGCAGCACTTATATCGGAGCCCTCTGTGACATATTGCCCAGTTAAGAATTTTTCAAGTCCATTATATGTTACTTCAAGTGCCACTGGATTTTCACTGTCAAGTCCACGATGTACTGTCCTACCTCCCGTGGAATTCCCACCAGCAGTAACACTTACAAGACTAGCACACACAGCAGAGTCTTCTATGGCATATAGCCCTGTTAAATCTCTACCAAGTCCAGGATATATTGCAACAACTGCCATCACATTTTCATCACCATTGTCTCTTCCAGTTCCAAGACATACAGCTCCAATTCCCATGGAATGCTCTCCAAGTTCAGTGCATACAGTAGAGTCTAAAACATATCATCTCACTGAACTTTCTTTATCTCCCCTCCCTCCAAGTACAGTACATAAAGGAAAGCCGTCCCCAGTGATCCAAAATATCCAAAATGTTTTCCAAAATGACAAACAATATACTTCTCCCACACCTGAAGGTGTTCTTAGTAAACCACTACTACATAGAAAAATCCCAGTTACTTGTCAAAGTAAAATAAGCAGGCATGTCTCCAAAGCACCTTCTATTATTATAACAGAAGTAGAGGTGGATTCTTATGAACCATCATCAATAATCCTTGCTCAACCGGAGCCCCCAGAAAAGGAGGTAGACATATTGCTGAACAAACCAAGCTGCGAAGCCTCTTTGATGATTTCAGATACTTCAACAAATACAGTCTGGAATAGGTTGAATTCTGTTGTAACTGGTAACACCATCCATTGTACACACATCCCTCAAGAATTCATGCCAACTGATGACCATTGTGAAACCTCAGTTTCACATGAGGTTGTTCATAATACAGAGCTTGCTTTAAAACAAAATAGGAGTGAAAGAAAGCATACTGACTCGTACACATTCTCTGGGAAACAGCCCTCTGCTGGATCTGATTCATCTGACATGTTGCACCTTAAGGAGGTTCCATGTTTTGATCCAGTTTCACCTAACGAAATAAAGGACGACACTTCACACTTTACTAGATTGCGTTCCAGACAAATGCTGATCCCTCAGATGACACTAAAGCATCCAGAGGAGTTATGTCCTAATGATGAAGATACAGAGTCAGAGCATAAAACTGAAGATTATGCTTTTGTGAGTGTCACAGAAGATAGCGAAGACACAAAACAACATTCTGTTTTGTTTAAAACAAGTGTGGCTGCAGTGCCTGTCCCTGAAGAACATAAAAATTTGTCTTCGTGTGTACTGTCCTTACAGATTGATAAAAATCAGGTAGAGTCAAGTACATTAACTGTTCCATTAGAATCTACAGAGGTAATAGAGAGTAACATAAATCTGTCTGCTAACACCTGTACCCCAAAAATTTCAAACACTCAGGAAGAAGTATCTCAATCTTTACAGGTCCAGAATACTACTTCACATAAAAAAGATTTTCCACTAGCAGGAAAAGAAGAATTCATGACATTTAGGTCTAATAAAGTGGTGGTTTATCAAAGTGAAGATATTTTTCCATCTGAATCCACTTCCCTAATCACAGAAATAATGTCTCCTGAGCTAAGTAACTCCCCAAAAGATGCCAAGGATAAATCAGAGCCTGAGAGCCAGAAACTCAATCCTGAGTCTTCAAAAGTAGCAAAACTAAAAAAGGAAGAAGTTACTGAAGTTTCTGTTGTTCCTCTTAAAGAGTATATTAGTCATAATGAGGAACATTTGTCTTCAGAATCGCCAAACTTTAAAAACAAAAAAGGTCCCAGTGATTTTGTCGAAATAGCAAATATATCCAAAGAGCAAGAAGGCATAGAGCCTAGATTGCAAAAATTATTATCTCCGGAAGCTCAAGTTTTAAGTAAAGATGTATTATCAATGGAAAGCATATTACCAACCACAGCAGTTCCTGAGAAGCAATCTGGCAAAGGTATTTTCTCAATGTTTGGAGGATCTTCTTGTGAAACTTCACAGACTCAGAGTGGATCATCAATACTTGGTGGCATCTTTCCAGGAGCTGCCACCTCTAAGGAAACAACAGGCACTAGTTTATTCTCAATGTTTGGTGGTGCTAGTGCTCAGCAAACCCAATCATCATCAAAAGAAGTACATGGAAATAAGTTGTTCGCTATGTTTAGTGGAAGAAATGTTCAGCAACCACTTGGTACAAATAGTACATCAGGATTGGGCTCAAGAGTGCCAGCTGTATTTGATACAAGAGAACAAGTAATGTCAGGTCCAACAGGGACATGTGGACCTAATAATAGAGGAGGTCCAGGCCCTAGGCCAAGAAGTCCTTCAGAATCTGGAACTATTGAAGGGCTTTCACCTAGTGGACAGCAATCCAAGGAGACACCAGGAAAAAGACTATTTTCTATATTTAATGGCCCATTGACCCAACAAACATTTGCTAATGGAGCTCCATCAAGCTCACCTGCTTCAGAAGCACCCATTCTCGGGGGAATCCTGGCTGGATCATCCACACCCAAAGAAAATACTGGCTCTAGTTTGTTCTCCATATTTAGTAAGAGCAGTGTTCAGTCTTTCCCAACACAAACAATTCCTAAAGGTTCCAGTGAAGAGCAAGCAGGAAAAGGTCTGCTTTCCAGCTTTGCTGGGACAGCATCATCTGAGTCTGAAAGTCTGTTTAAAGTTCCTTCTGTATTCTCTCTTGGAGATGGATCAGACAAACAAAAACTGAGTGGATTTGGCCTTTTGTCTTTCATAGATAATAAAAAATCTGGTGACCCTATAGCTGAAGATGAATCTACAACAAAACTAGAAGACAGGGAATCTACCTCTGTGGATAGTGAAATCAGATATACAAAATCATCACATGACAAACTAAAAGAATGTAAACAGGATCTTCCAGATAACTCTGTATCTACATCTAATGAAAATGATGAGAGCTTTAGTATTGAAAAGGAAATCAAATCTGCTACTGCTATTCTAAATTCAGAGGATGGTATGATTCTTGAAGACAAAGCAATAATGTGTGAAGTTTCTCTTTCTCAAATAATTGAGAAAAAAGAGATAAAAACTGTGGAAAATCCAACTGATGAAAAACATCAATCATTAGAAATGGAGAAAACCGATGAATCTATTGTCCAAAATCAAGAGGATGATCAAATTCTTGAAGACAAAACCTTTGAAAAAACTTTTGAAGTTAAACTTGGTGAAATAACTGAGAAGTCAGAAACAGAATGTAAAACTGTGGAACATTCAGGAGAGAGACAGCCTCAAAAGCTGGAGTGTTTGGAAACTGAGGGACTACAGGACTCTGAACAAAATATTACTAAAGATCTGGAATTGGATCTGGAAAAAGCTGACAGGAACTCTTACTCTATAGAATCCTCAGAAACCAAGAAGTCTGGGAAATATTTAGAATCAGAAAATCCAGTTGAATCAGATGAAACCATAGAAGCACAGGTACCTCAGAAAGTTACCATGCCTGTGGATTATATAATCAATAAAAAAACTAGTGAAATACCAGGAAATACACTGGAGGAACAGGACAGAGAATTTGTGGACAGTACGATTCCTACTAAAACTGGTGAAATCCTGGAGAAGGTGGAGGAACCATGTGACAGAGAAGAAAAACAATACCAGGATGAATCAGAGAACAAGAGGTCTGAATTGGAAAAGGAGGCTGATCATGCAGAGCAGCCTAAAAATCAAGTCATAGAGCAAGAAGCAGCAGAAAAGGAATTAACTGATATGCCAGCTCAAATGGTTTCAGAACCACTGAATGCTGGGATTATTCAGCCACAGGCACAATCTCTACCAGAAATGAACAGATCCCTGGACAAACCTAAACCCCCATCAGAGCCTCCTGGTCAATTGAGACTTGAAATGCAAGGTCACCATAGACCAAGTATGGCTTCTTTTCAAAGACCATCTGAGTCAGCTCCATTTTCTGGAATTATGTCTATGTTCTCTGGACCGAGCTCCTCAAACAAGCCTGCAACTTCCAGTTTCTTTTCATCATCTCAGTATTCATTCTTCAAAGTACAGTCAACTGAAGCTACATGCACTCAAAAACAGCAAAATACATCATTTTTTAACCTGCCCACTAACTTACCTGCTGGCCTCTGCACTGAATCCTTAAAAGGTGATTTGTTTGGTTTGTTAAAAACGAAGGATGCACCTAAACCAGAGGACACAGTATCTGTTATGGAGACCTGCAAGTTCAAGGCTGTGGACCATGAAGGGACAAAAAACTTCAACAGGCCAAAAAGTTCCACTGACAAGAAGTTAAGTACAGTTAGAGAACCTGAGGCAATGGCTTCTGAGCAAGAAATTGGCAAAGACTATGAAAGGCCTAACCTTGAGCCTGTTGAAGAGGCAAGAGGTGGCAACATAGAGATCTCACTTATATCTCTAATTAAAGGTAAAGAATCTGAGGCAGGTGTCATGAATGAGGAATCTAGCATAGCAGTAGCATCGCCAGTCCCCACTGACAAAGTGGTTGCTCAGGAGAAACCCACATCACCTACAGCTAAGAGCATGTTTGACATGTCTGGTCTGTCAGCACCATCCTTTGGAGATTTACTGTCAGGTGCTGCTGAGAAACCTTTTAGTTCTCTGTTTGGATCTTCAACCAGGACAAAGCTGTCTCAGCAGCCACCAGTTTCAGGAAATCTGTTTACTAGCCTCAAAGGGTTTTCTGCTAGCCTCCTTCAAGAAGAGAAGTCAGCCCTTCCAAATGAACACTCCATGTGTTTTTCATGGGAGAGCATCAAAACCTCTCAGAAACCTTCCACTACAGATGTAATCTCACAGGTAGAAAACAAAAATGATGACGATGAAGAAGTAGAGACTGAAACATTATCAACAGAATCCGATGTCACAGAGAGTGTAGATTCCAGCGATACAGAGGGACCAACTGAAAGCCTGTTAGCAGTAAAGCTGGATAGGCCCAAACCTGTAGAGGAGGATGAAGCAGAAGATGATCTATCTTTGAAAGAGGAGAACACAGATGCCACGGGATGGCTACCAGAGAGTCCCCTGAAGAAAGAGCATGACAGAAGGCTAGTAGGAATATGGTATATAGCTGTACTGAGCCTCTTTACCATATTGTGATGTGAGACCCTCCCTCCATCTCCACCCCATCCACTTCCCAGTGCTGTAGTTTGACAAATGTTGACTCTGTTATTCTCTCCCCTTGAGTTTTTTTCCTATTTTTGAAGTTGATATGGAATGAATTGCATTATTTATGATTCTAAAACAATCTAGCAAATAGAAAAAAATAGAAAGCAGACATTTGTGGCATTAAAATGATCTCTGAAAGTCTAGGTCATCTTAACCTTTTGCATATAGTAATATATCCTCAGAAAATACATTAATAGTATGTAGTTTTATGGAAAGTTCAATTGAAAAATGTCCAAACCCATAAGTAAAGTATGCATGGAAAGTCTGTTGCCTGAGGCCCAGCGTGAGTGGCATTGATAGAGGTGTAACGCATGAATCATGTCACAGTTTTTATATATTAGCTTTCAATATATGGTTGGATCGTTTCCTTCCTTTCAGCCTGCCTGAATTATTCCATTACCTCCAGCCAGTTTGTTTACATCAATTGAAAGCTGGGAGATTTATGCAGGGAAAGTTCCAGAGTTATAGGCTATGCTGTAGGCGTGGAGAAAAGGTAATAGCGAGGGTAATTTCAGCAAAACCCCAAGGATAGTAAATCTTGATGGTTAAACAGAACAGATGACAGTACTGGTCTCACTAAAACATAAAGCACAAACATATCAGTGTCTCACAGGCCTCTTTATGTATTTTTCATAAGATAAAAAATGCGGATGAAGTAGTAATATGTAGCAGAAATAGTAGTGTTTTTTCCTTTCTGGCCTCTTGTCCTTTTTGTCCTTGCTAGCTTGCTTTAATTTTTATTGATTCTGTTATTTAAGTCCCTATATTGACCTCACTGTGGCTAGTACTTTAGTTTATCCCAAACTCATCCAAAATAATCCTACTGAGCCCTGCAAGCCTCGCCAAAGCACCGAACCATCTATTTTTTCCATGTTAAAAATGGATAACATTACTGTACTTTGCTTGACACTTCAGTTGGTGAATCTGATGCAATGAGCGCTTGTACTAATACAGAGTTCAGAGAAATGCAGGTCTCTGTAGGATACATTACATTCATACATACACTGCTTTGTATTAGCTTATAATACCTTCCGTGTCCATGTGTTCAGCCCAGTGGACAGCTCTCAGTTCGGCTCGTCTGGTAACCTGAGCCAGTCCAGTTTTCAGTTCAGCTCTGATCCGGAGGAAAGAAGTGACCCAGAGAACCACACTCGACCTCCTGTCACCACCCGTCTTCGGCTGTGCTCGGAGGATGCAGAGAAAGGTGAACAAGAGACACGAACGAGTGCACAGGAGAAAAAGAAAGAGAATGTCCTTCCTGTCCAGTCAGAGAGGTGAGACTTAATAACTTAGAGATTATAATAATGTTTGATTAGCCCATTCTAATTGCTGCTATTGTTATATTTAAAAGGGGCTTAGAAACAGATTTACGCAAGTGAATTCTGACCACAGACAGAAGTACAGACTAAAGATTTCAATCTTTTATCTACTTAACACAAATCAAAGCCATCCACACACACACACACACACACACACACACACACACACACACACACACACACACTCTCACACACACACACACACACAC
>JBCNYH010000025.1:4960063-4970808 GCA_039654325.1 Tandanus tandanus
TCTCTCTCTCTCTCTCTCTCTCTCTCTCTCTCTCTCTCTCTCTCTCTCTCTCTCTCTCTCTCTCTCTCTGGATGTTTGTTTGAAGTGTGATGATTTCTGCTGAACTGTAGTTGATGCTGTTTGTGTCTGTGTGTTTTGCAGACGGGAGTCAGGATGAAGATCAGGTGATGTGAAGTCATTTAAAAGAAACAAAGTGGTTCTTTGCACTGTAGATGCTTGATTGTGTCTCTGTGAATGCCTTTCATCTGCGTCCACGTGATGACAAGATTATTATCCTCTCTCCGATTTTTCTTGCCTTGTCTCTGAGAGCTGTTAAAATTGCAGCTTGTATTCAGTGAGGCTCATCTTTTCAGAACTTTAAGTCAATAACCTGCTGTTACCTGTGTGAGGAAGGAAAAGAATGGTGAGAAATGCACCATACCAAACAAGCGTTCAATCAGAGACCTGGAATATGACAGACGGAAAAAATCAATTTTATCTAAATGCCTGGAGCTTTTTTTGTCTTTTTGGAGACTTAATGAGTTAAACATGTACACGGTACAGAATGAAACCTAGACTTATTTTTAAATGATTTGTATATATATTTTTACATATTATTTTTTATATAATCATACTATATGTACATGAGGACTTGAGGGATATCACTGTATCAGAGGAGTCATTACATCTTCACTACTAAAACAGAACACTGATGAGTTTTCTTTAGGAATGAGGGTCACCCTGAGTTCAGTCTGGTATAATGATGTGCAGCGGTTTCTTTACTCCTCATATCACTGGATTCAGATTTTTTATCTCTCAACCCTTAGGGTGTGAAAAGTGTTTACTGATTTTTTAAACACTCAAAACTCAATCAACCACACAACAAGGCCACATGTTTTTGTCTTTTCCTCCTGTTCTGTGTGTGTGTGCGTGTGTGTGTGTGTGTGTGTGTGTGTGTGTGTGTGTGTGTGTGTCCTGTTGAGTGGGTATGATACAAATGTTTTGTTTCCTGAACAGACACGCAGCAATGATAATGGAGCCTCAAACCTACAGCCATGGACCAGTACTGGGTAATATATCTGTCTGTATTTCTATCTGTTTCTCTGTTTCCCTATATGTCTGTCTGTCTGCCCCTCTCTCTCTCTCTCTCTCTCTCTCTCTCTCTCTCTCTCTCTCTCTCTTTCTCTTTCTATCTGTCTTATTGTCTGTCTGTTTTTTTGACTGCTTCTCTCACTTTTGTCTGTGTGCATATCTGTCTGTCTGCTTACTTGTCTGTCTCTCAGACTGTTTGTCTGATTGCTTTTCTCCACAAACCTGTTTTTGTATGACTGTTTTTTTTGTCTGTTTATTTTCCAACCTGTTTCTCTGTCAGTTTCCTTATGTATGTTGTTCTTGCTCTCTGTTTCTCTGTTTCTTTGTTTGTCTATCTCATTGTCTCTCTGTTATTTCATCTGTTTGTCTGTCTGTCTGTCTGTCTGTCTGTCTGTGCCTCTAGGTGTCTGTCTTTCCAACTTATTGTGTGTCTGTCTGTATCATTTCTGTCTAGCTCTCTGTCTCTTTGTCCATCTCTGTCTCATTATACCACTCAGTAGCTTACTGTAACACACACACACACACACGATGGCGCTGTGCAGGACTATTCAATTAATTTGGAATATAGAAATATGTAGAAATATGGCCGTAGAAATACGGCCTGAAAAACGATTAATCACATTAAAAGCTACAGATACAATAAAGTACAACAACATCAAAGTGCATATATTGTATTTTATAAATGCATAATAACATTAGTACACTGTATTATATCAAGACATGTAGGCCCAAAGCATTTCTACATTCAAATGTTATAAACATACACCACGCTGAGTAATCAATCCAGGTGATTTAGAATTTATAACTAACAAACAACATCCCCTTCACACAACTGTACCAACAAAAACAACAGGAGTGTAGTATGGTATTAAATACAACTATAACTACATATGAGTGAATACTATTTTAATAATAAGATGAAGAAGAAGAAAAGGAGAATTAAGTGAATAACATGAAAGAAAAGCAAGGCTTTGAATTATAATAATACTAAGAGAAAGAGGAAAAAGGAAAGAAGAAGTGAATAATAAGACAGAAATATTCCGTTTTAAATATTATAATAGTAAGAAAAAGATAATGTGAATATCAACACACGGGCATAATACTTTAACTGCAATATTCAACCTCTTCATAAATCAATCCTAATTACTAGTTTGATGACAGAACTGTTACATGACTGATTTAGTCACCAACGTTTCATATCTAATGAGAGAAATGACATGTTTTGATTTAGTAAGAGCAGTGAAGTCCGGTGTATATACGTTATCAGAGCAACACGAAGACAGTGGTGCGCATGCGCGGAGTGAGGGAGGCGCGATTAGGAGTTTTAATGGTGTTCATGTGTGAGAAAGACCAGCACCAAAATCAGAATGAGAGCATCTGAAACCAGTGGGAAAATTGTGTCAAAGTTAGCATGGAGTTTCTTAAAATGCCTTCTCAAATAATATTCTTTACACACCGATATCCACTTGATGCACAGCAGACACACGGGCAGACAGATATAAAAATAGTTCTCTGTCCATTCACTGTTAATCCACCTGTTCTCCCAGTCAAACTCTCATTTTTTTAAAGTAGAAACATTTTGTACAAGTTACTGTGCTAACAATGAGAAGATTATCGGCGGGAAGAGCTCATGGAGGGTGGACAGCTCAAAAGTGATTGGTTCACGATAACAAGTTGTGACAATGTGAGGTGGGGCAAACATGGTGAGAAACAGTTGTGACACAGAGTCATCCAAAAAATATTAACTTCAGGGGGTTTTTTTAATTAATTTTATATATATATATATATATATATATATATATATGATTTTTGAAAAGAATAGAGTAGCCGACTCAAAGTGCCAGTACAAAGTGTCTCCGAGTCCGGCCCGCCAATTGAATAGCCCGGGCGTAGTGGTTAGCATGTCCGCCTCATAGCAAGAAGGTTCTGTGTTCAAATCCCGGGCTCGGCAAGGGTGTATCTTTGTGGAGTTTGTATGTTCTCCCCAGGCTTGTAGGGGTTTCCTCTGGGTACTCTGGTTTCCTCCCACAGTCTGAAGATATGCACATTAGTTCAATTGGCCATTTTAAATTGCCCTTAGGTGTGGATGTTAGTGTTTCTGTTATGAGGTGAGGATGGTTGTATGTATGTCGGCCCTGCGATGGTCTGAGATAGCTCCAGCGTCCCCACGACTCTAATGTGATTGAAGAGTACTGGTATTGGTCATCTTTACAGCAGAATCTGTGCGCATGTAATACATTTAAGTGATACAGACACTTATTTTACCATAAATGACAATAAAAAGGACAAAACTGGTCATTTTTCCTGTGGAATACTTGCGGGGGCTGAACTGCTGGGGTTAGCAGTTTTTCCCTGGAAATGACATCAACACGTTGGCCGGGTTTGACGTCTCTTGTGGAGACAGTGAGACGACATATTTTAGTGACTCAGGATGAGAATGCTGCCAGAGATGAGCATGACGATAAATCGAAAATGGCTTATGTGGTGAACATTTTGCCTACTGGGCTTTCCTGTCGTCAGTTGGTTTAGGAACATAAAGAAATGTTTTTCGCGATTTCTGCGATTGTGGTTTGTGAAGCTCAGCACAGGCCAATAATGTGTTATGATGCACGGGGTCAGTGATGCAGCCCAGCCAATCCAACGAGTTCGTGTCACTACCAGGCTGGAATAGCCAATGACAGAGGCAACATGTCTCTGAGCATGCCCATTGTCGTAACATTCACACGCACTTCTGTTTCAGGCATGGATTGATGTTGCTGGAAGTAACCGCTAATGTTATACAGGGTACCCTTTAAGCGCTTCAGCAAATGAATGAATGAATTAATTAATGAATTAATTAATGAGTTTAAAACCCATCCCAGGAGCAGCGTTCTCTCTCTCTGTCTGCAGTGGAGGAGGTGGGGCAATCTTCGGTATCGACAGCATGCCTGATCTACGCAGGAGGAAACCAATCCCGTTGGTTAGCGACGTGGTAAACACTTTAAAATTCATATTATACTTTAAAAAATATTATGACACATTGAGAAAATGAGAAACTGTACTTGATTGTACCTTTTAAAGCTGAGAGTCTCATACAAAATTTCATTATGTGTGAACATAATGACAATAAAGACTCTTGAAGTTTTGAAAGAATAATAAGGGATAAAAGCTGGAATATCTCTCAGTGTTGAGTTGATTTGAGTTGAGTTGAGTATGTATATATCAGTATTTCTCTGATAATAAAAACACAGTAAAACTTTTTTAACTGCTCTTTCTTCTTTTCTCGTGCTTCTCCTGTTCTGGTGCTGCTGATATACAGGCTATGGTGAGTACTCCCAGCCTGAAGATTTAATAGTCTTTAATAGTTTATTAATGTCACACTGGTGTCATTTTTTGTAATTTGTGTCATTTCCTTAAACCTGTTGGTTACTGATTCTAAAAAGATCGTCTGACATTACAGCATTGAGGAGCATCACACCGCTGTGAAGGGCACCAGTTTGGAATTAGCTAGTCAGCTTCTCATGGTAGACAGGCCACGCCCATAAGTGATGCCATGAGATAGACATGGTTGAATCAGTACACGTTATTTGCAGTGTTATTGTTTGTGAAATAAATAGATTAAAGGAGACTGAGTGGAGCGAGTTGTGCTTGGCCCCCTGCTCCTGACACTGTTATGGAGTTCTGTTTCATTTCACTGCTGTGGTGCACTGTTGCTTTGTGAATTTAATGAAACCAGACTGAGCATCTACAGCAGTTCGAACAGCAGCGTAAGCACAAGGCTTCCTTCGTCTCGCACCCACACTTGCGGACCTTGCTGTGCGTGACTCAATGGCGTGAAGTGTGTTTCGGCTTTGTGCTGCACCACGCAAAACGCACGGCAGTGCCCACACCGAGGCACGCTGACATCGGCCATGACTCAGCAGCTTCACGCACGCACGCACACACGCACACGAGCCTTTAGCCTGAATGTTCTCCCCTCACACAGAACAAAAACGCCTGCAACTTCTGGAGACATGCTGCTGCTGCTTAAAGATTTAAAAGGAAGAAAAAAGCAGAAAGAATCCGATGACTGATGTTTTTGTGAATATGTATAAGTGCAGTGCTTTATTCTACATTGCCCAGCGAAGAAATAAAAATTTTTTTTATTGCAGCCTTTAGTCTAACATGACAAACACTCTTCTGCTTTAAAATGTCCAAAAAGGATCATCTAAGCATAATGTTAGCACTAACATGCTCACGCTCATGTTTGCTTTAACTCTCTGTAATGTACTGTTCTGTTCAGGAGTGAATGCGTTCAGTGATTAGACACTTATCATCAGACCTTTTGTGTTGTTCCTTCATCCCTTCACTTTCACTTTTCATTTATTTTTTATTTTATATGTTTTCCACAGTCCCTGGTGCAGTCCAGAAAAGCCGCTATCTCCTATTCACTGGCGTCTCGGCCCTCGCTCAAAGACGAGGAGCTGGTAACACACACACACACACACACACACACACACACACACACACACACACACACACACACACTTTTCACTGTAGTAGTATTGACCTGATATCATTCACATGCTTTAATAAAGCTGTTTGATTGATGGGCATGTATGAACATTAACCCCGCCCTCAAGCTGTAACGTTTTCATCACATGATAAGGAAATGAAATTATGAAATGCATATGAATGTCATATTTATTCCTGCTTCCCCTAGCATGACACTTATTTACCCCAAATTCTTAATATTAGTCAAGTGGACATCATAGAGAGGTCATATGACTTGTAATAATTACTAATCAACCACAAATGAATGATTATACAAAATTATACAAAGTTAAAAATGGAAAATTGTTTTATGTTATTTTAAATCTGTTTTATTTGTAGAGTAAACAACAAACAGCACTTCCATTAACACACACGCATATACGACTCATTCTGGTATAAACAGTAACATTTCAAGCAAAAGTTGTCTTTTTGGTTAGTTTTTGTTACTAATAGAAATTTTGACAGTCGATCCTTTGACAAATGATAAGGAAAGATAGCTGCACTAGTTTTTATGAGAGGATTTTGAACCATCTTCCGGGTTGTCAAAATGTTATGGGTGTTACTGTGTCAATACTTGGCCTACAGTCTTCAAACAACAGCGGCAACTCCAAATAATTTCTTCACATAAAATGTTTGATACACTTTTGTTGATTGTCTACAAAAACATTTTATGCTGCAGATATCATTAGATAAATTAATTACAGTAGTTAAGAGTGATGGACGTTACCCAGTCGGCTCCCTGAATTTATTTTTTCATTACATGATACAGTGGATTTTATAATGGCTAATATACTAGAAATTGGAATCAAGTGAACATTTTACATAATTGCATAAATTTCCCGGAAATGTTGCTGTTTATCTCAGAATGAGCCATACACTACACACTATATTTAAGTTTTAAGGATTTTGTGTGATACACTGTTAATGATAAAAGAAAATAATTCAGTGTAATTAATATGCAGAATAATAAGTCTGTGTTATTATATTGCACTACTTAAACTAATATTCTGAATCTCTTCAATGTCGACCTCCTCAGAAAGAGGACATGATGCCCATAGTAGCATCTACAGTGGTGTGTGAAAATTTGTGAACCCTTTAGAATTTTCTAGATTTCAGCATGACTAAGATTTAAGACATCATATTTTACAAAAGTCCTGAAAGTAGATAAAAAGAACCCAGTTAAACAAAGACAAAAATAGTATACTTAGTCATTAAAAAAATCAATAATACATATTTGTGAGTGGCAAAAATATGTGAAGTAATACAAATATTTACTGTAACTAAAGGTTTGTTGTAACTGTTGGTCAGTCCTGCACATTGACTTGGAGGGATTTTAGCCCATTCCTCAGTACAGAACAACATTGACTCTTGGATGTTTCCTCACTTGAACTGCACACACAACATTGTTATTGAATTACGGTTAGGATCTAATGGGTATAAATGGGTACCAGTAAAAATATTTGGAAGGTAACCTGCGATGGACTAGCGTTCCATCCAGGAGGAGTTGATACAGAAAGCGGGATAGGCTGCGGCTGTTATGAGCCACCAGGCTCGGGTGTAAAAAGCCCAAGGGACTTATCTGAAGCATCCAGTAAACCAGTCTGAAAAACAAAATTCTGTTCATTTGTAAATTAAAGCCCATTTAGCAGATTCCTCTGTTTATTCCCGTCTCTTGTTGCTTGTATATGATTCTCAATGAGTCTCAGATCTTACTGATCTACCTTTTCAGCTGATTAGATGTTTGTATGACAGTAGTGTATAAAGCTAAAGGAATATAATGCATAACAGTATAAAGAAACAGACTCGATGATGACTCTGGTATCATACTGACTCACAGCCAGTCAGAATTTCATGCACCGTTTGGTTGAAATAAAAAGCAGAAAATGTACGTTTCACAGGCTCTCTATGAATTATGGATCAGTCAGTTCACGCCACAAACTGATGCATTCTCGATATTTGTGCAGATGGAAGCACTTATTATTTAATCTGTCCTCAGAACTTGCTTTCTTCGGAAGTGTTTCTTGGTTTTTGAATAAGAACAAAGCAATGTGAAAGGAGGAAAAGAGCATGTGTGAAAAAGACAATAAAATGTTCAAACAAATACAAAGCCACAACAAGGATTCACAATAATAGAACTTTATGTCAACAGAGATGCCAATGTAGCACCTGCATCCTTTGTATGATTTTGATTCTCCGTTCTCAAACTGAAAAGCAAATTGATTGAAGAGGAAAATACTGGAGACCTTCCTTTCAATCCGTGCTAACTTTAGTTATTTTCGTAGGTGAACTTTGACCTCTGAAGTGTGAGCCAATAGAAAATAAGAAGGCTATTTTTCGAAAGTAAAAAATGGAGGAGTTGCTAATCATTACGTAACGTCATGCCAAACTTTTGCTTTGCTGTTTTCTTACTGTTGCTCAGCACTGAAAAAAGGGCCGACTCCGCTGACACTCTATATGAGTTTATGTGGTATATATTTTTTGCTATTTGCTAGGTTTTATTTATTCAGCGTTTATTTAGGTCCCAGATATAAGGAGGTAAAGCTGGTTGAGTAACCTCACACTGTCTCACACTGCTGAGCTGTGCTTAGTAAATTAATTAATCTCAGGAGGATAACTGGACGGCATCTTGCATCAGTTTCTTGTGTTTTTAGCACAGCAGCCTCCACACCACCTACACCATCATTAGTTAATTACTCCGAGGTCTCACATTCTGCCTCCCCACTCCCCCTCCCCCTTCCCCCTGTTTCCCCTCTCACAGAAGAGTCATGTGTATAAGAAAACCCTACAGGCTCTGATCTACCCCATCTCCTGCACCACGCCGCACAACTTTGAGGTGTGGTCTGCTACCACGCCCACTTACTGCTACGAGTGCGAGGGTCTGCTGTGGGGCCTCGCACGCCAGGGCATGAGGTGCACCGAGTGTGGGGTTAAGTGCCATGAGAAGTGCCAAGAGCTCCTCAACGCCGACTGCCTACAGAGTGAGACACAACACTTCACTGACACTTCTGAATCCTGGATTGTGATTAATCAGTTTTATTAAGTATTAGTCAGTAGAAATTAGAGTGAGGAATTAATAATAGACCACAGCTTGGAGACTTCTCTCAGGTCTTCTTGCTCCATCTGTGTTCAGGGGCGGCGGAGAAGAGCAATAAGACAGGTGCCGAGGACCGAAACCAACATATCATTTCAGCCATAAAGGACCGCATGAAGATCCGCGAGAGGAACAAGCCCGAAATCTTCGAGGCCATTCGCACCGTCTTCAATGTCACCAAACTGAACCACGCCCAGCAGATGAAGACCGTTAAACAGACCGTGCTGGACGGGACGTCCAAATGGTCCGCAAAGATCTCCATCACAGGTTACAGCTTCTATTTGGGTGTTATATATCTCCAGAAGTATTGGCATATGGGAGCACCTGGAGCTCAAATGGCACTGCTGCTTTTGTTTCAGATTCCTCAAAGTGTTATTTTTCAATCGTAATTGCGTTAAAGCGAGTCTCACACTGATCTTCTCCACAGGGGGGTAATGCAGACGTCTAACACTGCCGGAGTTCTGTAGTTTATATCCCACTTCTTGTACAGAGCTGCTGCACCTGAGTTTGTTCTAATATGCGGTATTTGCCATGTGTGTGTGTGTGTGTGTGTGTGTGTGGGTGCAGTACTGAGCGCTCAGGGTCTGCAGGCTAAAGACCGGACCGGCTCCAGCGACCCCTACGTCACCGTACAGGTGGGCAAAACCAAGAAGAGAACCAAGACCATCTATGGAAACCTGAACCCCGTGTGGGAGGAAACATTCAACTTGTGAGTGCTGTAATAAAATAAAAATGTTTCCAAACTAGTGGTAATGTCAGTGCAAGTTACACTAGATAACACATACAAATACATATCCAGCAGTCCAGCTTACTCTAGGATTGTGATCGTCACTGACTCAAGGACACGCCTACATTTCCATATATGGGCATCCAGCCGAGAACATTCTTTGATCCAAGCAAGTTTATACTTCTAAAAGTGAAAAAACGTCTCTGAGTTCAAGTCACACCCATTCAGAACACAAACAGACTCAAGGACACACCTATATTTCCATATATGGGTTTCCAGCTGAGAACGATCTTTAGTATAAGCAACAGTTTATACTTCTAAAAGTGAAATACATCTCTGACTTCAAGTCACACCTATTCAGAACATAAACAGACTCGAGAACACGCCTACATTTCCATATATGGACTCAGAGAGACATTTTATTGATTAGTTTTAACATGAGCTTTTTTGTTTATCACTCTGTGTCTCTTTCTCAGCGAGTGCCACAATTCATCGGATCGTATAAAAGTGCGCGTGTGGGATGAAGATGATGATATAAAGTCTCGAGTGAAGCAGAGGCTGAAACGAGAGTCAGATGACTTTCTGGGGCAGAGCATCATCGAGGTGCGGACGCTGAGCGGCGAGATGGACGTGTGGTACAACCTCGGTGGGTCGCACTAACCACGGTGTTTATCAACACCACATCATTTTGAAAAAGGGAGTGGCTGAATGTGACCAGCCAATTTCAAATGTGATCATGTGACCACTGCTAGAAGTTCTTTTCATTTTGTCAGTGTAACAAAACGCTAATTAAGCTAACATTACATGTTTATTATTTTAGGTAGATAGCCGTTATCACCAACAAGCCAGTTAACATAAATGTAATCATTTATCTCATTGTTTGTTTGTGGATCTGTCACATGAGGCAGATATTATTAACTATCCTACTAATTAGTTTAGCTAGTTTTCCACCTTTGATGTTCAAGAAAAATACTAACGTCAATTGCTGTTCACTGAGTCAGGGTTAATCAGTTCCATCCATCATCCACTCCAGTCTTGATTCATGTATGAAACGTGACACAGAGACATGGCTGGACAGTATAAATACATGAACCCGAATCTAATCATGTCATTTAGTGCAGGTTTAATTCATGCATCTTTATTACAGTGTAATAACCACAGCAGCTGTGCAGCTCAGAGAAACTTCTCACTCCGTCACAAGAGAAAACCTGCAGACACTGAAATACTCACTCAAATCAGGTTTAGCATCTTACTCACCCACTCGTTCCTCAGTGTGTGTGTGTGTGTGTGTGTGTGTGTGTGTGTGTGTGTGTGTGTGTGTGTGTGTGTGTGTGTGTGTGTGTG
>JBCNYH010000025.1:4979365-4989822 GCA_039654325.1 Tandanus tandanus
CACACGCATGCACACACACACACACACACACACACACACACACACACACACACACACACACACACACACACACACACGAGACTCTATACCCTGTTCTCTACAAAACACATTATATGCATACACTACTAATCTATGAGGACACACAAATCCGAGTGTGTGTGTGTGCAGGTTTCCTCAGGAGCTAAATGTAGGAAAACTGAGTGCTGATGTCATTTGGACACTCTTCGCTCAGGATATGAAGTACGCACTGGAAGGTACTAACAATAAGCAAGTGCATAAGTGTGTGTGTGTGTGTGTGTGTGTCTACAGAATTCATATATAATGTCTCTGTTTTGTCCTTCTTCCTGTCTCTTCTTCAGTCCACACTCATGTCAGCCTCAAACACTGGAACTATGGTAAAGGTCATGGGTTCGCGAAGGTCATAAGGTCACTGTAGAGTGTGATTATTTATAATGCTCTGTGTGTCATTAATACAGTTAACAGTCTTGAACAGTCCCCTCCAAAAGTACTGGAACAGCAAGGCCAACGAATTAGTTTTTGCTGTGCATGAAGACATTTGTGTGTGAGAAAAGAGACCAGAGTTTCATGTTTTATTCCCTGGAATTTACATCTCGATATGTTAAACAGCATAGAACATAACATATTTACCATCAGACCACCCCGTTTTTCCAAGTGAAGTTATATTAACACATCATCCAGGTGTGTGATCTAAGATTGATTCTTTAATCATTAAGTGGCCCTGGATATCTACTCCGAGTTTAAGCTTTGGCTTTCACCTGTGAAGGCTGCATTAGTAGTTAAGAAGGGGAGACCAACATGAAGGCCAGAGAGCTGTCTATGAAAGAAAAGCATGCCATTCAGAAACATTGGGTATTACCAGTACCACAATTCAGAATGTCCTAAAAAGAAGGAAACCACTGGTTCAACAGGCATCAAACCGGTGATGTCCAACAACCGTTAACAGACAAACGGAGAGAGCAGTTTAGAAAACCCCCTAAAACAATAATCCGTAACATCATGAACAGACTCCAAAGAGTGATGGCGGAAAATCACAGTCCACTTTTGGAAGGACATTTAGAGAACAGCACTATAGAGGCCATACTGGAATGTGCAGTCTACTCATCAGCAGGAAAGTCAATTGGACTTTGCAAAAAAAAGTACAGAGATGAGCCACAACGTTTCTGGACTGATGAGGCAATTATTACCCTCTACAAAAATATGGAAGATATAAGGAGATATAAGGGATCTGTTTATGATCCTAAACACAGAAGCTCATCTGTAAAGCATGTGGCGGTGGTTGTGTCATGTGATACTTGAACTCGTATCACTCAGGTACTCAGGGAATTATTTATCCAGTCATCATCATCCATTCATCCATCAATCTATCCATCCATCCATTCATCTAATCTTCATCAATGTATCTAACCATCTACCTATCAGTCCATTCAACATCCAAATTATTTATCCAGTCATCATCCATTCATCCATCAATCTATCCATCCATCTATCCATCCATCTAACCTTCATCAATCTATCTAACCATCCATCCATCAGTCCATTCAACATCCAAATTATTTATCCAGTCATTATCATCCATTCATCCATCCATCTATCTAACCTTCATCAATGTATCTAACCATCTACCTATCAGTCCATTCAGCATCCATGTAATTTATCCAGTCATCATCATCTATTCATCCATCCATTCATCTATCCATCCATCTATCTATCTAGCCATTATCAATTTTCTTTATCATTTCATTATCTTTATTTACCCCCACAGTGTTGTACTTTATTTGCCCCCACGGTGTTGTACTTTATTTGCCCCCACGGTGTTGTACTTTATTTGCCCCCACAGTGTTGTACTTTATTTGCCCCTACGGTGTTGTACTTTATTTACCCCCACGGTGTTGTACTTTATTTGCCCCCACGATGTTGTACTTTATTTGCTGTAAGAATTGTTTTAAACTCATAATATTCTACTGCACGCTCCTCTTCTGAAAAATACGGAGCTCTTGCCATGATTTCAAAGCTGTGTTTGCCTTCAGACACGCCCCTTTTACGTGAACTTTTGAATCATCTTCATAACACTGATTTACATCTGTGTAGGAGATCAAGGTTTGTCAGGTCAGCTGAATTGTTCTTAATTATAGATTAAACACATAGATTGTTTAAAAATAAAAAGTCATTTTAAGTTATGTTATATTTTTCCAGTATTATAAATAAAACACTGAGGGAAAATTTAAATGCAAAATAAAGCTTTAATCAATTTAAAAATGTGCATTTTAAGAGCAACTATTTTCTTTAAGTACATGCATAGAATTTACTATTTGATGCAAAATTTGCTTGGCTTCCAATCCCCCGGGTCCTGGGAGGCTGCACACCCAGAACCCCCTGCCTCGGTTTTCCTCGAATTTTCAATTTGTCAGTTCACAGCCCTGGTCACTGCTTCTGTAAAAGACATAACCGTTTTATTGAACACAGAAGTCTGTAGAAACATTTTCATCAAATGTGTGGAGAAATGCATTCAAACTAATGAGGAGGAACTTTATTACACAGTAAGACAATGATCCTATACACACTGCCTCCTCACCAAAGGACTTTATCAGGAAGGAAAATGGAAGGTTTAGGACTGGACAAATCAATCACCAAAACTTAACCCAAGTGAACCTGGATTTCGCCTCCTGAAGAGAAGAAGGGAGAAACCCTGCAATACAGATAACGACTAAAGGATGCTGTGGTAAAAGCCTGCAAAGGCAAAACCAATGAAGAACTCTGGTGGAGTCTCTGGGCCGTAGATTTTGTGCAGTTATTGTGAGAGAGGATACACAACCAAATGTGAAATATTTTTTTAAACTCTTTTAGTTGAAACATTCTGTTAAATTCTCACTTGAACAATTGGGTGGTTTGATAAAAAAATATTTTAATGTTTTATTTTCTGTCACAAAATGACAGACAAACATTGATTGTCATCAACATTCATCAGAAAAGTTGGCTAATCCAATATTCACTTTGTTTGTCAGCATTTGCCGCTCAGTGAAATACAAGCTTAAATACCAGGAAATAAAAGCTGAAAGTCTGATTTAAAAGCTGAAAGTCTTTTACACACAAATCTGTTCAGTGCAAAAAAACTAATTCATTGGCCTTGCTGTTGCAAAACTTATGGAAGGGACTGTAGATTTAACATTTAATATCATCTGTGTAGCACCCATCCCTCTGTCCATCCATCCAGTAAGGAATCATTCATCCATCCATCCCTCCGTCCACTCATTCAGTGAAGGGATCATGTATTCATCAATCTATCCACCATCATTCATTTATTCATCTATCCTTCATCAATACATCCATTAAATCAACATCATTTTGTCTATTTAGCCATCTATTGAATCCATCAATCTATCCAGCCATCCATTCATCTATCTAACATCATCAATCTAACTAACCATTTACCAGTTCATTCAACATCCAAATTATTTATCCAGCCATCATCCATTCATCCATCTTTTCATCCATCCATCTAAACTTCATCAATCCATCTAATCACCCATCCATCAGTTCATTCAACATCCAAATTATTTATCCAGCCATCATCCATTCATCCATCCATCCATCCATCTATCCATCCATCCATCTATCCATCTAACCTTCATCAATCTATATAATCATCCATCCATCAGTCCATTCAACATCCAAATTATTTATCCAGTCTTCATCCATCCATCCATCTCTCTATCCATCCATCCATCCATCCATCTAACCTTCATCAATCTATCTAATCATCCATCCATCAGTCCATTCAACATCCAAATTATTTATCCAGCCATCATCCATTCATCCATCCATCCATCCATCTCTCCATCCATCCATCTATCCATCTAACCTTCATCAATCTATATAATCATCCATCCATCAGTCCATTCAACATCCAAATTATTTATCCAGTCATCATCCATTCATCCATCCATCCATCCATCTATCTATCCATCCATCCATCTATCTAACCTTCATCAATATACCTAATCATCCATCCATCAGTCCATTCAACATCCAAATTATTTATCCAGCCATCATCCATTCATCCATCCATTCATCCATCCATCAATTCATCCATCCATTCATCCATCTATTCATTATCAATCTATCTAACCATCAGTATTGATAAATACCATTATCAATCTATCATAACCATCAGTCCATTCAACATCCATATAATTTATCCAGTCATTATCATCCATTCATCTATCCATTCTACCATCTATCCATCCATCATCAATCTATATAATCAACCATTATCCATCCACCAGTCAATTCAACATCATCCATCCCTCTGTCCACTCATTCAGTAAAGGGATCATGTATCCATCACCATTCATCCATCCATTCACCTATCCTTCATCAATGCATCCATTAAGTCCATTTATCTATCCATCCGTTTAACATCATCAATCTACCTAACCATTCACCGTCCATCCATCAGTCCATTCAAATAATTTATCCAGTCATCATCATCCATTCATCCATTCATCCATCCGTCTGTCCTTCCATCCATCTATCCATCCATCTAACCTTTATTAATCTTTTTAACCATCCATTCATCAGTCCATTCAACATCCATATAATTTATCCAGTTATCATCATCCATTCATTCATCCATTAACCTAGCCATCATCAATCTATCAAACTATTCATCCATTTAGCCATCAGCAATTTATTCATCTATCCATCTACCCATCCAGCCATCAGCATTATATTGATCTACCCATATTTTCTGGTTGTTAATTTATCCAACATCCATCCCTTATTTGTTAAAACTATGTATTATTAAAATGTAAATCTTTTTGTTCATTTGTTTAGTCATCCATCCTTCAGTGCATTCATTAAATTATCCATATCTTATTTCATTCATTAAGTTTTGATTTATTTAAAAGCTTTCTTTCTTTCCTTCTTTTTTTTCTTCCTTCTTTCTTTCCTTCTTTCCCTTTTATATAGATTATATATTTTTATATAGATTATTAAGTAATTTATTCAGCATTTTGTTTATTTTTTTAATTCATATATTACACAGAAGGGGCAGTGGTAGCCCGGGGGTAGGGTGCTGGATTACTGATCCCAAGGTCGGGGGTTCAAGCCCCACTGTCAACGGGATGTCACTGCTGTCCCCCCTAGTGCAGCTAACTGGGTTATCAAATGCCGGCCATGTCTCTCACTGTCTGTGATGAGAGGCATGTAAAAGAACCATTGCTGATTTTCGTCAAGAGTAGCCGTCAGTGTGTTTCTGCCCTGCGATGGCCTGGCAAGCTGTCCAGGGTGTACGGTTCAGAAAATGAATGAATATTTTCTTATTCATACCTGATCCATTTATTCATCACTCCTTTCATACGTTCACCCATCTCTTCCTTTCCCAGCTCTAGTCAGTACAGACCTGTAGGAGCTGTTTTCCAGTGTGCATGTACAGTAGTTCAATACCAGTTTGACATTTGACCCCTGGCTGTATGGTGTGGAGTTCAGTAACCCTTGTACTACCCAAGTGCATTATGGTATTATGGGAATTCTGTATCTGCTAGACTACACAGTGTTTAACATGGTCCTGAGGTAAGCATTGTGGGATTTCAGCAGTGCACTGGATTTACTCCCCTGCATTAATAGTGCACTGTGTAGTAAGTAAGGTGGGATTTAGTGCACATAATGAGTGATTATTAGGCATTAGGGATAGTTTGTATTGGAACTAGAACCATTTCTTTTTTTTTTCACTTCCGCTTCTCTGTCCTTGTCTTTCTTTTCATCTGTCATTGTTTTTTTTAATGTGTCCATTTCAGCCCCCACCATATTCCACATCCGCAAGCTTTATTTCTGCACCGGTAAGCAACGTGATTGACTACACGAGGGCAGAATGCTGCTCATTTCACACCTTTCTTGTGTTTTATCTCTGGAAGGCTGAGTAAGGCAGCACGTTATATTTTTAAGTCCAGATTTAGATTTAAACCCAGCCTCTCAAGTTTAGAGATGTGGGCAGGTGCTAAAACTTTAAATGCCAATGAAAGTGTATTTGGGTATAAAAGGACCAACAGTGTATTCATGCTGAAACTAGTGGAATATAGCATGTATGCTCTTTTATTGTGCTGATTTGTTACATGCATTTTACATATTAGGGTGTATGTGTGTGTTTATCTGTGTGCATCTGTCTGTCTCTCTGTCTGTCTGTCAGTAGATGTTAGTGGATTTTCTCTGTTTGGAAAGATAGCTCCAAGTTACACAGAGTTAGCTTGTACTGTAGTTTGTATTGTGTCTTGTTTGTGTTCAGATTTCCATGCTAATTAGTGTTTTCCACACCAGAGAACAGGTTAAACACACACCAGAGGTTAATCACATAGGCAGGCATGTCCTCATTATTTGTGTTTGTTACACACAGTGAGGTGAGGCTAATAATGACTCCCATCAAACGCAAAAACTGCTGGAAAAAAGTTGGAGGATAAACCTAAATGTTATCGCTCACTGAAATTAAGAAAGTAACAAATAAATAAAATAAAATAGAAAACCAAAAACCAATGTTAATCGAATGCTTTAACATGTTAGTTAACTGTATTAGCTAGGTCGTATATTCACACTAACAGGCAACAGATGTTTTTTGCCCTACTGTTTTTGTTTTTTCTGGGATGGTATTGAGGTGAAGTGATTAGTACTTTCGCCTCATAACAAGCAGGTCCTGGGTTCACGCGAGGGTGTTTCAGTGTGAAGTTTGCATGTTCTCCCCCTGCCTGTGTGGGTTACGTCTAGGTACTCTGGTTTTCTCCCACAGTCCAAAGACATGCACATTAGGCTAATTGGCTGTTCTAAACTGCTCCTAGGTGTGAATGTGAGTGTGAATGGTTGTGTGTGTGTTGGCCATGTGATGGTCTGGCAAGCTCTTCTGAGTGTACCTCGCTTTCCCCCAGTGTTGGCTGAGATAGGCTTCAGCCTCCCCACGATCCTAGTAGGATTAATCGGCTTGGCAAGTGAGTGAGCGAGTAAGAGTGTTTTCCGTTGTGGGTGGGCGTGGCCTGTCCTGACTTTTTTTTTCTTCATTAAATAACTGTTTAAATGACACTAATGTGTGCATAAAGCTTTACCCACAGATTTGATTAACAAAGCAAGCTAAATGTACTAGCTACATGCAGTACTCTCTCCAGAGGCTTCGACAATGCTACTTCTTTCCAAGCTGTAATTTATTACATGGTTCATTAAATTCTTGATTAATTGATATTTTAAAAACATTGTTATTTCTTTATAACAGATGGTTTCTATAGAGCACATCATTAAAAGGAGGAATAAAATAATTTTTAACTCAGTATTTTGCATTAATAAGTGGGATAATGTACTGCAAGCCGGACATTTTCATGAATTAAAACCCTTCAGGCTGATACAAGACACCTCTGCTGGACATCGGGGTCATGACCCCCTGTCAGGTTTATTTTAGGATAATAACCAGCTCACTATACATTATCCTTTACTTAATAAGAGGTCGGATAAAATGGGATAAATTGAAACCCTGCCTTTTACCAAGTTTTTCAGTCATAAAGTTTAAACGGGAAAACTGCCCTCTTGTCAGTCTGAGATAATCATGATGTGGAAATCAGCGATATTTTCATCTTCCATGTTAATTAATGGAATTTGATTATAACTACCACACTCCAAACCATGTGACATGTGGCTGAAAAAAGGCGTGTGTTCTTTGTGTGTGTGTCTCTGTGTGTAGAACATGAAAAACACAGGCTGTGTAAGAGTGCCGACTACATGAACCTTCATTTCAAAGTGAAGTGGCTGTACAATGAGTACATCCGGGATCTGCCCTCTGTCTCAAACACAGTGCCCGAGTACCCAAGGTAAATGCACACTTCAATCTCACCTGACACACTCACACACACACATACACACACACATGCACCTAATCATGCTGTGTGTCTCTGTAGCTGGTTTGTACAGTTTGTGCTGCAGTGGTTGGGTGAGAATGAGGACGTGTCCATGGAGTTCATGAATGGTGCTCTGGAGAGGGACAAGAGAGATGGGGTACACAAATACACACACACACATATTCACTGGTTTGGTTCTTATAGATCTGACAGGTGTTACTCTCTCTCTGATCTTTAACCCCCCCAGTTTCAGCCAATGTCTGAGCATGCTCTGTTCTCCTGCTCGGTGGTCGATGTGTTCACACAGCTGAACCAGAGCTACGATATCATCAAGAAGCTTGACTGTCCTGACCCCAGGATCCTGGCCCAGTACAACTGCAGATTCGCCAAGGTGAAAATTCACACTGTGCTTTACACTACTGAAAAAAACCCCAGCTACTATATCCCAGGATAAAATGCTTAAATAATGGTAATGATAACTTGCTTGGTATAAGAGAAATTTAACGCTTAGGGAAGTTGAATTATCGAAAAATTATTAAATTTGTGATGGTAACAGTAAACATGTTTATTTAGTCCTTATTACACTGTACAATGTTGGTTAATAAGGCTGTGAGTAACTGTAGGTGTTTATCCATCAGACGATCAGTAAAGTGCTGCTGCAGTATTGCACCACGCTGTCCAACAGCTTTCCATCCTACTGCGAGAAGGAAAAGACGGTCAGTGGCTCTTTTTCACACTTGTCTTGTAAGCTAAGAAAATATTTTAGAAACCTCATTGTAAGCACCCCGACCAGCAGCACACCTACTGAAAACACACCTGCCAACTGCACCCATACCGCCAGCACTCTTACTGACAGCTACCCTACCCACAGCTTCCCTACTGAGAGCACCTTTACTGACTGCTCCCCTACCGACAGTGTCCTTACCAACATCACCCCTTCTGACAACATGCCTACCATCACCACTACCACCAGTACCCTTACCGACAGCTCCTCTACCCACAGCATCCCTACCATCAGCACCCTTGCCAACAGCACTTCTACTCACAACACCCCTAGTGACAACACCCTTCCTCATAGCTCTCCTCCCCATAACACCCCTCCCAACAACACCCTGACCAACAGCTCCCCTATCGACACCACCTCAAGCAGCTCCCCCCCTAATAGCCCCATTACTGACAGCTCCCCTACTGACAGCAACCCAACCAGCAGCTGCCCTACTGCCATCACCCTTACGACAGCACCCATACTAACAGCTCCCCTACTGACAGTATCCTTACTGACAGCACTACCCTACTGACAGCTTGCCTACCGACATCACCATTATTGGCAGCCTCCCTACTGACAGCACCTCTACTGACATCTGCCCTATCGACAGCACCCCTACGGACAGCTCCCCTACAAAGAGTGCCCCTACCAAAAACATCCGTAATGACAGCTCTCCTACCGATGGCACCTCTACTGATAAGTCCCCTACTGACAGCCCCCTTACTGACAGCTCCCCTATTGACAGGACCTTTACTGATAGCAGCTCCCCTACAGACAAAACCCTTACCAACAACACCCTTAATGATAGCTCTCCTACTGACATCACCCCTTCAAACAACACCTCTGCTGACACAGAAAAGCTACATTCTGCAAGATCAGCCAAGATGTCTCTAGTCCTCATCCTCCTCAACCTTTCAGCAGCATGGTCAACTACAAGACTCTCTTGTCCATCCTCAGGAGTCTAGGAATTTGTGGTTCAGCAATGGAAATAGTTAACTTTCTACCTGGAAGGTCGTTCATATCAGGTTACATGGAGGGGATCCACAACTTCTCCACGCCGACTTTCCACTGGCATTCCCCAGGGCTTGGTTCTTGGTCCACTTCTGTTCTCTCTTTATACTAGGTCCCTCGGTGATGTCATATCCTCACATGGGTTCTCATACCACTGCTATGCAGATGACACTCAACTTGTTCTCTCTTTTCCTCCCTCAGACACTAATGTTTCTGCACGGATTTCTGCATGTCTAGCAAGTATCTCCTCATGGATGGCAGTTTACCAGCTAAAGCTTAATCCCAGCAAAACTGAATTGCTGTTCATCCCAGCTGACTCGTCCCCATATCAAGATCTTGCAATCTCCTTGGACAGCTCTGTGATCTCTCCTTCAGTCCCTGCACTTGGACAAATGCCTGTCCTTCTCTTTTCATATCACTAATCTCTCTCGATCATGTCGATTTCACCTATTTAACATCCAAAGGATTTGTCCATTTCTTTCCACTAAGGCCAGATACTTGTTCAGTCCCTTATCATCTCAAGACTAGACTACTGCAACTCACTCCTGGCAGGTCAATCGTTGAGCACAATTCGACCTCTGAAACTGATCCAGAATGCAGAGCTGCATGGCTTGTTTTCAACCTTCCAAATTTCATCACACCACTCCACTGCTACAATCTCTCCATTGGCTTCTTGTAGCTGCTCACATTAGATTTAAAACACTAATGCTTGTCTAAAAAGCCAAAAATGGACCTGCACCCTCCTACCTCAAAGCACTTATCACACCCCGCACTGCACCGCGTTCTCTCAGATC
>JBCNYH010000025.1:5071848-5096848 GCA_039654325.1 Tandanus tandanus
CCATGAGGAAGTCTTTTGCCACTCGAGGCTGAGCTTCCATTACGAGGTGAAGGAGACACAACTGTATCTCAGCACCAAACACCCCCCCCCCCCCCCCCACCCCATAAATTGTCAACTGCCTGGAAAACTGTTGAAATGAGTGGATTCGAATAGAACACCTGATATATAAGTAGTGCACGAGTGCTGTAGTTGACACACAGCCCTATTAATGTGTACCCTGTTTAGGGCAATTATAACGGGGGCCAGATGAGATTTGGAAGTCACCCCGAAAGTGGTGGAAGTGGACCAAGCTTGTCACTAGTCATTGTTAAGATTGCAGTTGGCCCCATTGGTTATCTTTATCCCTCTCTTCCTTGTCAGATTGAAGGTTAAGATGCATCTTGCTCTTTTCAAACTACCTAAGTGTGTTTTGTGCTGAGATGGTCTCTGTCAGTGTGCCTATCGGTTAGACCGTCTTGGTGGTTAATTACTGCTGGAATTTTCTAGAAAGACGTTGCAGGGATGTTTCGCAGTGTTTGCACAGATGAGCACCGCGGGGTACGAAATGTTCATCATTTTTTTCTATAGCAATTGCTGAGGTTTGCATTGCAATTTTCTAATAACTTATTTTCAGGGTTTTCAGAATAAAAAGCATTAAAAAAAAAAAACTCCCTCTCCAGATTCTGGTGTTATATTTAAAATTATTCTAACAGGTTTAACATATTCTAACATAGCAAGCAAGCTAGGAAAGGCACAGAAAGAAGTGTGTACAGCGAGTAATTTAATGTTAAGTCATTGTATCATCTCAATATACTGCAAAATGTATTATAAAAATTGTAAACACATCACAATACCCCAAAACTTATAAAAAGCCTCCAAACTCATTCATTCATTTTCTGAAGCGCTTAATCCTAATTAGGGTCGTGGGGAGACTGGCGCCCATCTCAGCCGACTCTGGGTGAGGGCGGGGTACACCCTGGGCAGCTCACCAGGCCATTGCAGGGCCAACACTCACACAACCATTCACACTCACACTTAGGGGCGATTTGGAACAGCCAATTAGCCTACTGTGCATGTTTTTGGACTGTGGGAGGATACCGGAGTACCCGGAGTCAGGGAAGGAGTCGAGTCAGGGAAGGAGTCGAGTCACTGGAAGGAGTCGAGTCAGGGAAGGAGTCGAGTCACTGGAAGGAGTCGAGTCAGGGAAGGAGTCGAGCCAGGGAAGGAGTCGAGTCAGGGAAGGAGTCGAACCAGGGAAGGAGTCGAGTCACTGGAAGGAGTCGAGTCAGGGAAGGAGTCGAGCCAGGGAAGGAGTCGAACCAAGGAAGGAGTCGAGTCACTGGAAGGAGTCGAGTCAGGGAAGGAGTCGAGCCAGGGAAGGAGTCGAACCAAGGAAGGAGTCGAGTCACTGGAAGGAGTCGAGTCAGGGAAGGAGAAGTGTGGGGGGGTTTTTGTCTCGCTCGGTTAAAACAACATGCATGAACCGAGCGCTTTGTGCGTGTGATTCCGTCTCCTGTGCGTTTCGGGACCGCACGCGCCGAGCCGGAGGTTCTAATACCAGGGCGGCAGCGTGGCGGCGGTGATGAAGATGAGGATGATGATAATGACGCAGCGTCCGGAGTTCAGAGCCCTGGCGGTGCGCTGAACACTGCGGAGGAGGAAACACCACACGGTCCGGCAGCGCGAGTCGGGATTCAACCTCAGAGGATCCGGGAAGAGATTAAAAGCAGTCGGTGTGAGTATCATCATGACCTTCAGTGTTCACGGGGCTGACACAAAGGCGCGCGGGGGGGTGGGGGGTGCAGATCACCTCCAGCACTGCGCTTTATTTTTAAATATCACCAAAAACATCGAGTTCAGGGATGAACATCTGTGCAGGGCGGTGTTTCCGATCCGATCTGATCTGATGGAGGAATCCTGGGCTGGATTGTGACCCGTTAGATGTAAGAACGGTTCTCTCTCTCTCTCTCTCTCTCTCTCTCTCTCTCTCTCTCTCTCTCTCTCTCTCTCTCATTGTTTATTCTAAGGCCTGTTTATTCTGGTCGCGTCACAGTGCACTTTATTCCTTTATGTTTTATTCTACGCATTTCGCAGCGTTTCTGATGTGCTGTTGTATTTCTCTGTGCATGACTGTTTACTGTATGTGTATATTTATCAGTGCTGATCATGACGTTATGGAGCTTCGCTCACTTTCCCGGAATATTCCACGGGCCGCATGTTAAATCTCCGTGTCCTCCCTACACTAGAGCACTACATCCAACCAAAACCACCTGCCTTTACACTCCGGACAGGGCTTTGCGTTATGGCTGTGTCCCAAACCAGAGCCGATGCTGTGTTAAATGTGCTGTGGAGGTAAATCAGCTGTAGGGAAACACAGCCAGCCTGCGTGGCGCAATATTCCCTGGTTCTGTGTGGTTTGGGACGCGGCCTGCACATCCAGCATAGCCTGGGAGACATTTTGGAATTTGGGAATGTACTCCAGTTATGTAACATCCACAAGTGACAGCAATACACACCACTATTCAGTAGTAATGTTCATGTCAAGACTGTCTGTGTCTGAGTGAGCTGGTGGAAGGAAATGCATTATTACCGGCCCTTATAAGAGGCGGAAACCTTGTTATACTGCACTTGATTTAACACACACACACACACACACACACACACACACACACTTGATGGTTTCTACTGAGGACGTACTGATTCCTTTTCCGAACTGAGCCCTGGACAAACGTACACCACAGCGCTGCTGAGTTCTGGATTGTGATTGGACAGAAGGTACTGAATACTTTACAGTGATGTGCAGAAAGCGAGGCAGACGCCACTGATAGTCCCCGAGACAGAACACGGGGGGAAATATTCAATTCAGCAACATCCACCGAGCCTGACACGAGTAATAGTTTATTATTAGAATATACTCCACGTGGACAAAAGAAAAGCAAACTAAAATAAGATTTTTATCGTTTTTAAGGACGGCAGTGACACATCCGACACCCAGCAGTGCGAGCAGAGCAACTTACTGATGTTCTGTTTATTCATTTATTACTTTGCTGAACCGCTTAATCCCACTAAGGTCACACAGAAGCCGGAGCCCATCTCAGCCGAATGTGCATGTCTTTGACCCACACAAGCACGTGGAGAACATGTAAATTCCACACAGAAACACCCTCGCTGAGCCCAGGACCTTCTTGCTGTGAGGTGGACGTGCTAACCGCCGCACCACCGTACTGCCCTGCTGCTATTCTTGTGCTAACAAATAACTTAAAGGCTAGGTATGCTTCATATTTTTTGGGATTTGCATTTTGTTGAATTTTCAGGATTTCATAATCAGTGACCAAAACAAAGCGTGCGCCATTTTGATTCAAACATTAACCACTCGGGATGAATGTCTTTTAGCCTGAGATAGCGAACCAAACAGGTTGCAGAGGTTTTGTGTAGTATGTACTCATGTTCTATAATAGTGGCTGACAGTATAACTACCTGTAACTAACAGTAGTGCAGGTTTATATCAATGCACTCCTAATAATCATCATAATCATCATCATAATAGTAATAATAATGTTGGCATGGTGGTGTAGTGGTTAGCATGTCTGCCTCCCACAGTCCAAAGACATGCACATTATGCTAATTGGCTGTTCCAGATTGCCCCTAGGTGTGAATGTGAGTGTGAATGGTTGTGTATGGGTTACCCTGCGATGCTCTGACGAGCTGTTCAGGGTGTACCCCGCCTTCGCCCAGTGTTTAGCAAATGGGTGGGTGAGAGAAAGAATAATAATAATAGTGACAATAATAATAATAATAATAATAATAATAATAATTGGATTGAAAACTGTTCCAGTTTTAATATGGTGATGTTTCTTTAAGAGGAAATGTGTTAAAGTAACTTTTATTGAAGGAGTCTCCAGTGTCAGTGCTTACCAATCAGAGGTGAAGCTGTACCTTAAAAATTTTGGACATCTTTGGGACAGAGGAGTTTCCACTTCTTTGTGGTTTCTTGCTCACATGTCTACCAAGCTGTATTCTTTTCATCTGATTATCTTCAGAAGAGTACAGAAGTGTTATTTAGTGATAGTATTACTGGTGTGTTTGTGTTCCCAGAGCCTGAGATTAATGCAGTGTACAGATTCATACCTACTTCATGTCCGGTTGTGATGTGTGCATGTGTATGAGAGACGTTGTTTTGCTTTAGCATGTCAGGAATGTTAACTATGTGCCCCGTTACTCCACTCCAGGTGGTATACGCAAGTGACACAGTGGTTCTCCTAAAGACCAGGGCTGTGTCCCAAATCTCTCCCTGATCCCTCTTCCCAACACTGAGCAATGATAGTGGTCAGGAGCATACTAAGCAAGGGAACAGAGTCCTGAACTGAGTACCATTCGGTCTCCTCCTTCTCAGTTCACCCTGGACGTGTCCCGAACCACGTACATAGAGTAACTATACACTACTACGTTAACACACAACGCCTCTCCATCATGATTCATGACTTGTGTGTATGCACTCATCTGTTCTGGCGTGGATATCCTCCACAACTACAATTACATGGCATGACCAAAATAGAGAGTAAAATAGCATGTGTCTCGGTCAGTGTAGGTCTTTCTGAAGGAACTCGAATGACTTGCTGTGTTTGTGTGTGTGTGTGTTAGAGGGCCGGAGGGTGTGTATTGCTGGCTGTATAAGATAAAGAGAGGCCTGTGTGTGCGAGATCTGCATGGTGTCATGTTGAGGTCTGTCTGTAGATGATGCATTAGCAGAAAGTCGAGAGCTCTGAGACAGCAATGCCTTGCACAACGGAGTCTGCTGAGTGGAAGAGTGTTAGCGCAGTGTTTAAAGACGGTTTTACTCTGTGTGATTCCAGCCTGGGTGGCACAGTGGTGCAATGGTTAGCATGCCCACCTCACAGCAAGAAGGTCCTGGGATCGGGTCCCGGGCTCGGGCGTTTCTATGTGGAGTTTGCATGATCTCGCTGTGCTTGCGTGGGTTTCCTCCAGGTACTGTAGTTGCCTCCTACAGTTCGAAGACATTCACATTTACGTTTATGGCATTTGGCAGACATCATATTTTTTATACAACTGAGCAATTGAAGGTTAAGGGCCTTGATCAAGGGCCCAACTGTGGCACTTTGGTGGTACTGGGGCTTGAACCCCTGACCTTCAGTTTAGTAATCCAGAGCCTTAACCACTGAGCCACCACTGCCACAAGACATGCACATTAGAATTGGCTGTTCTAAGTTGCCCCTAGGTGTGAGTGTGTGTATTCGCCCTGTGATGGTCTGGTGAGCTGTTCAGGGTGTACCCTGCCTCCACCCAGTGTCGGCTGCGATGGGTTCCAGCCTCCCTGCAACCCTAATAGGATACTAGTGAATGCTTCGGCAAATGAATGAGTGACTGATTCCAGCCTTATTTTAAGACTAGCATCAGTACCCACTTTGCCAGGTTTCACTTTCACATCTATCCATCTATACCCTGCAGTTTCTTGTGTTGCCCCACATGTTAAATGAGAGCAACTTATAATGCATGTTGAAATAGTATTAGATGAACTTACAACAGCCAAGCAGATTATCGTGGAAAGCACCCTGTGTACCAGCACTGAAGTCCAGAGGGTAGCAGGAAATAAAGAATAAGTTATTATAGCGAATATACAATATGGAAGAAATCCTCTGTATAGAGGCCCTGGCTTGTGTTCGTAAACACCTGGTGCTCTACTTCATTCAGCAGTGATCTATGTACAGCTGCGGCTTTCTAGAGGAAACCATTGAGAAAGTCTGCGGTTGGCAGAATGGGGAAAAACCAGAGGTGTTCCAACGGCCGTTTGTCAGCAACATCAGGAAGTGGTATCTCTATGGCGATGTGTTGGGGTTATTTGCAATTTATGCGTGCTTCGTAGTGGAAATTATACTCAAGGTGATTCCCGAGATGAAACCGCACAAAGCAAGAAGGGTTCTGGGTTTTGTCTATGTTGACGTTTGGTTCTATAGCGGATAGACAGATATAGCCACAGTGGATTTTATATATACGGATTATTACTAGGGATGGCACGTGGAGTAGTGGTTAGCACATTTGCCTCACAGTAAGAAAGTCCTGAGTTCAAGTCCCGGGCTGAGGCATTTCTGTGTGGAGTTTGCATGCCTGTATGGGTTTCCTCCGGGCGCTCCGGTTTTCTCCCACAGTCCAAAGACATACACATTAGGCTAAGCGGTTGTTCCAAATTGCCCCTAGGTATGAGTGTGAATGGTTGTGTGTTGGCCCTGTTCAGGGTGTATTTCACCTTCGATCGGTGTTAGCTTCAGAGTTGGCTTTGAATTCTCTTGACTGCTTGCTAATGTCTCCTAGATGTCACATTCTATGATAGAGATCCACCAACAATCAACAAAAAACACAAAAATATATCCCCCAGTTATTTCCAACTGTCAAGTGTCTAGCCTGTCATTTAATCTTATTAATGATTGAGAAATAATACAAAAAAGTATTGAAATGGAATCCAATGTACCTTCTTTCTCTGTCACCTTCTAGATGTTTTCTTTCTCTGGACATGACCTCATCAGCTTCTTCTATCACACTCCTCACTCCCAACGACCTCGAGTCGGGATTGGGCGTGTGAATTAAACTCCTCTTCAACCTCTTCAAACCTCAAACTCTGTCCCCCCCCTCATCCCACAGTCCAGAGACGATGGACAGTCCTCCGAAGCTGACCGGAGAGACTCTGATTGTTCATCACATCCCTCTAGTGCACTGCCAGGTTTCTGGTTCACATCAGCGCTGCGGGAGTCCACTGAGGAAAAGCAACAACCCATTCAGCTGCCCAGAAAACCTCGGCCTGATCCGTACCACCTCGCTTCCCGAGAGAGACGTCCTCCAACGTGAGGCGCTAGTGTACAGCAGCCTGATCCAGACCTCCAGCTCCAGTGATGCTTTTGAAGAAGAAGGGATGGGAGATGGAGATAAAAAAGGAGTAAGAGGCGGAAGCATGGCGAGTGACACTTCCTCTTTCACCTCTAGCAATTCTGAGGACGCACTTCCTAAAATTCTGTCCAAAAAGAACAGGCCAAACTCACTCAGACACAATCCCTTCCTGCTGAATGCAGGGGAAGATGATTTTGAAGATGATGAGGATGACAATGACGGAAACAACCTGAATGGGTACCTGGAGGATTCTTCTTTTCACTTGCATGGAAACTCGAACGGAGCCTTAGATGACAGATTGGACTTGGCACCATTCCATCTGCATGAGCTAGGCTACAACTCCGGACCGTTCCACCTGCATGAATCTTTTGAGAAGCCCTGGAATTCTGACCAAAAGGGGGCTTCTGGGCGGCAATTTTCTGCTCGTCTGGAGGGTATTGATCTTTTGGGTCTGGACATTCAGCATCGTCATGGCAGCAGTGGATCAACCTTGTCAATGGACTGCGGAGAACAAGAGTGGGACGATGATGATGATGATCAGTCCATGCAAGGTGGCCGGGACGGTTCGGAATGTTGTGGGTGCTCCCAGACATATCCCGAATCGTTCCCGGACTTTGCTCATGGTTACTGCAGTGACTCATCCTGCAACAGCTCTGATGGCATCTTGGTCAACTTCAGTACAATCTACAACAAGACAAATAACATCGTCCCTGACAAGCCAATCAACCTCAACAGCTCCACCAATCAGTCCTGCACCTCGTCTGTGTCTGAGCCAGTCTGTATGGGCGGGGCTGAATATGGAAGTGGGGGTGGAGCTTTTTACTTGGACTTGCACAGATCTCCAACAGAAGCTCCCCAGGAATTAACCGACCTTCCTTCTTCCTCTTCCTGCCTGTGCACTTCCCAGCCACAAGGTGGCACAGTGGAGCTTGATGCTAACTGCAATTCTTACCATAACCATGAAGGACTATTACCTTCTGAGACCTCGGCCAATGACTTCACTTCCTGTATGCAGAGCCAGGCACGGATGGTTGTAGCCACCCAGAATTACTACAAGCTGGTAACCTGTGATGTTTCATCACATTCCTCCCCAAGTCCTGAAGGATCTTCAGCCACAAGCTGCTCTGATGACCACAGCAAAGGAAGTCCCACCCAGCCCACAGAGTACTTCCTGTTTAGGCACACTAAAGAGCAAGAAAAGGAGGAAGAGCAAGGAGAAAATGCCACGGTCAGCACAAAGAAGGTAAAAATCTCATTGCAAATATATGCATGACTGAAAATTTTGTTTCTACTTAACAACCCACTCCAGATGTAGATTAGTAATGCTGAACAGTTAGCCATTGTACAGTTAATGAATTCATTTTATTTTAATTCCTCTGATAGATGTGTGAGGAGGAGATGGATCCACCCACGGCGAACACTGACTCCAAGCATTCAAACGTCATTGAGGGGCAAGTGTATGTCAACATCTCACCGACTGTAGGAGGAGCTGCAGTTGGGGCCCGCCTTCGTTCCCGTAGCTATGACCGGAACCTGGACAAGACCCCACAGCCTCGTCTGGGCTCTCTGGAGCGGATGCTAAGCTGTCCTGTGCGTCTCAGTGAGGGTTCCAGCCCTGGAGCACCCGCTCCACCACGTGTCACGTCTTTTGCCGAGATTGCAAGGAATAAAAGGAAGAACAGTGGATCTCCTTCCCAGAAGAGTAACACGGAAGCCTCTTCTTTTCACTCGCACTCTTCTGGAGAGTTCTCCCCAATTATCGAAGATCTGTCCTCATTGATGAGCTCCCACCACTGGCGTGCACCACTCAGAACCTCGCCGGGGGGAGCGGGAGGAGAGACGCGGACCAAAGCAGAAGGTAAGGGTGTGGAGTCAGTTAAGGTTATACATACTGTTTTATATAGTGTTATGTAGTGTTGGGTTCAAGGTGTATAAGACAGTCGAGTTAAATGGTTATTTTCAGATGCATGAGAGTGATGGGAGAGGCATGTTACCAGGTATATGAGGGGGTGGAACCAAATATGTGTTTCCAGTTATATGAGAGGGCTGGCACAGTGGCGTAGTGGTTAGCACCTCTGCCTCACAGCAAGAAGTTCCTGGGTTCAGGTCCCCAGCTCAGGCTTTTCTGTATGGAGTATGCATGTTCTCCTCGTGCTTGCGTAGGTTTTCTTTAGGTGCTCCGGTTTCTTCCCACAGTTCAAAGACATGTACATCAGCCTAATTGGCTGCTTCAAATTGCCAGTATGTGTAAATGTGAATGGTTGTGTGTGTGTGTGTGTTGGCTCTGTGATGGTCTGGCAAGCTGTTCAGGGTGTAGACCGCCTTCATGCAGAGTCAGCTGAGATAGGCCCCATCCTCCCCATGACCCTAATAGGATTAAGCAAATGAGTGTTATTTGAGGGGGTGGAACCAGATGGAGTCCGATGAGTGTTTCCAGGTGTATTAGGAGTTGGCACAAAATGGCTGTTTTCAGGTATAAAAGGGGGTGGAGCCAGATGGATGTTTCCAGGTATATGAGGGTGGAGCCAGATGGATGTTTCCAGATGGAAAGATGCGGGAGTGGGGTTAAATGCATGGATCAGAGGGCTGATGGGGGAGGAAGGATAAAATGGTGGTACAAAGTGGATGGTGGTACAGAACTAGGACAGGTGAGTTTAAGAGGGGGGCTCATATTAATGCTTAGAAACAGTAAAAATATACTGAAGGTTTTGGGTTTAAAAACCCTTATAATAAAATAAAAATATGCTCCATTTTATGACTTTTGAGACATTTAGAGATGACCGGTGTGCTTGATAAACCTGCCACTTAATGTGTGTTCACACTCTTGGTCCAGCACTGCCCCCGATGGCCCTGAGTGCACTGACATCTGACACCATGTGGGCAAACATCTTGCACAACCACAAAGTGACGTTACACACATGCACACACCGAGTCACAGAGTGTCCTAGTCCGAAAACACACACACACACACCCTGTCAGAGACGAGCTACAGGAGCATTTCTGGGTATTTCCTACTGATTTCTGTTTCTCTCTGCTGACTCCTGATGCAGTGACACAGCATATGCAGGTTTGTGTGTGAGAACAATGCTGTGTGTGTGTGTGTGTGTGTGTGTGTGATTGCCTTTCAGGCAAGTCTCTTTATTCTTACTGTCTGTGCTGTGTTATTGGGTTGTGTGTAATTATCACTCTGGTTTTAGCCAGTATGAATAGCGCTCATCTGAAGTACCTAAAGCACGTCACTTGTAACTGATGAAAATTACTGTGGCTGTGATGGTTGAAAACATTTCTCTACTCATATCTGAATTTCTTTAATTTCTCTTAAGTCGCTCTGTGATTGTAGCGAGTGGCGTTCACACAGCGAAAGGCTTCCATTCATTCAGTTTTGCTTTCATCGGGTTTACGGTTTCACTTTTGTTGTTGAAAAGGCAGCATGCTTTTTTTTTTTTTTTTTTTTTTTTAATCTGAGCCTGATTTTTATTTACACACTTCTACATTAGAGCCGGACGATCTGTTGTGTTATTGACATTGTGACACAATAACAGCATGACGTGATGGTTTTCATCACGTGGCTATGATTTTATAACCCCTTTGCTAATATATAAAATAAAAGCACTGGATTAAAAAAAAAAAAAAAAAAAGTTTTGTACCGACTGCTTTAAAATACTTTTTATGAACCTTTTCTGGGTTGTGTGGTGCTTTGTTAACAACACCATGCTAAAATGATATCAGTTATAAAATGTCACTGTCACAGTGTAGAGTATGATGAGAGGGTGACCTCACAGTATCATACAGTTACACTGCAGATTAAATACATTTATATCGATTACATTGTTAGTCCTTTTATTTCATTACCTGATTGGTTCTCATCCCTTTTTGTGTGTAAATCAGTGAAACAGTTCCTTCTGGATATCACTCCAGATTAAACTACAGGACCTCAGCACAGACTGCACTGAAACCTTTTGGCTGTGTTTAATCCATTGGTGCTGTAAACACGTTACATCACTGCCTGTACTGTCGCTCCAACCATGTTCTGTATATAAACACATGCCAACTTTTAAACACACAGAACTCTGCACCACAATTAACCCTAACAACATTCTGCTTTGGCATTCTGTTTAAAGACTAGCAGTATTGTTCATCCTTACAGCATAATTTGTGTGGAATGTAATACATTTAAGCGATACAGAGCTTACTTTAACAAAAATGACCATAAAAATCACTATGCTGCGCAATTTTATCCTGTGGATTACTAGCGGGGGTTGAACCAATGCGGAACAACCATTTTTACCCGGAACTAACGTGAACTCGTTGGTCCGGGTCGTCCAGCGCAAGCAAACAAGCAGCGAGCGACATTTTAGGTGATAAAACTCCCCGCATACTAAAGGCTCTTACCTTCTACTGGTTCCTTTTGGTGAGGTGCTGCACCCGTCCGTTATCGTCCTCTGACTTTTTGTAAAGGAATTCCGTAGGGACAGTGTCCCGTTTTAGACGTAAAAGCTTGGGCTTGGTGCCGAGTAGTTCTGCCTGGAGGTCACGCCGATAGCAGGTCGGGTTGAAGTGCTCTTCGCAGACTACTGAATTGCATCCAAAAGGAAACGTTTTCAGAGTACGGCCTGTGCCGATGTTATGTTTTTTTCTGTGATTTCTGCGCTTGTTGTTTGTGCAGTCGTATGCTTTGCACTTCTCACACACCTCAGCACTCGCTGGCAATATGTTATCTTAGACTGGTGTCTGCTGCACACAGCCCAGCCAATAGGACAAAACAACGAATACACATCTCTTCCAGGGCTGGAACAGCCAATGAAGAAGGCAACATGTCGCTGCGCATGCCTAGTAGTAATAGTAGTGTGGCAGCACTCGCGTGTACTTGACAAGAAGCAAGGACTGATGTTGCCTGACGGAACCGCTGATGTCATACGTGGCCGTTTTAAAGTGCTAGTAATATAAATTCACCACAGGTACCCTTTAAGCAGCGCACCACACTAGTGAGGTGTAATTTGTTTTTAACTCAACACATTGTCTTTTCTTGAAACATAAACATTTAACAGCAACATGGTAAACACCGACACTCTGATATTTTGGGAGGGGGGGGGGAATTCCCCAAACCATTATTCAGTCCTTTAGTATTCTTGTCCTCTCACTCACTCTCATTCATTTGCCGAACTGCTTAAGCCTTCTAGGGTCGCGGGAAGGCAGGTGCCTATCTCAGCCGACACTGGGCGGAGACGGGTACACCCTGAACAGCTCACCAGGCTATTGCAGGGCCAACACACACTCAAAACATTCACACTTCCATTCAGACCTAGGGGCAATATGGAACAGCCAATTAGCATAATGTCCATGTCTTTGGAGAGAACCGGAGTACCCGGAGGAAACCCACACAAGCATGGGGAGAACATGCAAACTCCTCACAGAAACGCCTGAGCTGGGACTCGACCCCGAGATCTCCTTGCTACGCCACCATGCCGCCCTTATTCTTATCCTTTGATGTTCTTGTATACTAATCAAGGTGACGATAATTTCTTCAACTTTTTAATTTTAACCTGTCTCTCTATATATCTGCCTGTTAGGTGGACTTTCCAGTTCTGCTGACTCGTCCCCAGCGGTAGTGCGCTATAGTAAGGACCAGCGTCCCACTACACTACCCATCCAACCCTTCACCCTTCAGCAGCAGTTCGGGAAACCACAGCCGAAGCCAGTCCTCCCTCTGCTGGACGAGTATATCAATCACATGCAGGCTCGTTTCGGCTCTGCCCCGTCCGAGCGGGATGAGGAGGACTCCGATGACGATGGTCAGCGCCCTCGGCCATCTCCTCTTGGCAGTTATTCACCGCCCCGATCCCTGTCCTGCCCTGCTCCACTCTCTCACACTCCAACTAGTGTCGCCCCAGCCGTTAAGATGAACCCACTACCCCCAACTCCTCCACCTGCCTCCAGGGGGCACTGTTTCCACCGAGCCAATCGGAGTACGTTACCCACACTACCTAGTTCCGGGCTCAGTCCGATGGCACAGGTGGAACCGGGACGACAGGAAGAGGAAGTGAAAGCACCTCCCGTGTGTATGGCGCAGAGATCGCACAATGGTATGTAACTGTAGCACTATAGTGATATTTTGGCACAGTGGGATTAAAGTCTGGGAACGTTGATATTACAGAGATGTTGAAAATGATGTCACACATTTTGTGCCAGAACTTCACTTCTTCACTTCTATTCCTGACTTTTCTCTTTAAAATGCTACTTAATGATTCTTTTAACCTGTTCTTCTACTTGTCCTTCATTTTCACCTCTCATAATCTTTTTTTTTTTTTTGTTTCATAACTTTTAATCCTTCTCATCTCTTTTATCCCATCGTTTGCTTTCTTTACATCCATTCATCATTTCTTCTTTCCCTTCATCCTCCCATCCCCTTCTCCTCTCATTTCGTCGTGCTGAATTTATTGCTCGTTTGCTTTCGTTCCGTAACCCTGTTCTACCCCCTTCCATCTTTTTTGAATCCATTCATACATTCCTTCTTTCTATCCATCCCTTCCTCTCATTTCTAATGTATTTCTTCCTTCTTCTTCCTTTTTCCTTCTATCCTTTGTCGTCATTTCATCCTTCACTCTTTCCTTATGTCATCCATCTGTCCACTCCTCTTTCCATCCTGTAGCACACCACCTCTCTCCACAGGCTCTAAAATGGAGGGAATATAGGCGTAAAAACCCTCTGGGTGTGGAGAAGAAGCGAGATGGCTGTTCTTCCTCTCCTTCCTGCTCCTCCTCCTCCTCTTCTTTTCTGTCTGCTTCTGCTGCTTTGACTGCCGGGAGACGCACAATAAGACGCAACGTCTTCGATTTCCCTCCATCAAATCACATGCTGAACTTCAGCAGACTCAACGGTGCTGTACCTACTCTAGTCAGAGTTAGGGGTCATCTCAGGACCTTTTTTTTTACTAACAGACACTTTAAAAGGCTTAAAGATAAATAAATAACACATCCAGGGTACTTTATGAAGTGAGACATGAAAAGGCTCAAGGTACAAAAGGAATATAAACTCAGATAAAGGAACTGAATTTATATTGTGCAGAATGTTCAGGGAGTGGCGTGTTTATACTTAGTGTTTGGTGTGTGTGTGTGTGTGTGTGTGTGTGTGTGTACAGGTCAGTCACTAAGGTGTTACAGTGACCTGCTGCCAGATTATTTCTCTCAGACAGAGCGCCCCCCAGAGGAGTTCTGCCTCTCACCTGATGCCACCACTGAAGAGTCCATCTCCATCGACCTGCACCAAAAGAGAGGTGTGTGTGTGTGTGTGTGTGTGTGTGTGTGTGTGTATGTGTATGTGTGTGCGTATGTGATACCTCACCTCACTGTTTGCTTTTTTTAATCCATAAGTGTGTGTATATAGATTTTATGGAGTCCTATTTAGACAAGATTTGTTTAAGTAAATATTACATCAAAATGAAAATTGTGTTTTTATGGACATCAGATGAATATAATGTTTAATTCTAGTTCAAGTTATCAGTTTTATTCAGCTAATATCTCTTCTTTTCACCAGAGAGTGTTAAATGTATGTACAGAGATCTCTTATCACATGGGACTCTTTATTACTAAATTACTTTATTGGCATGTCCATAAAATACATCCTCTCCAAACATCACTCTCAGTATGATTATTTGTGCAGTGTGTGTGTGTGTGTGTGTGTGTGTGTGTGTGTGTGTGTGTGTGTGTGGCCGGCAAAACACAATGTGTAATTCTACATCAAGCATTTTGTGTGTGTGTGTTGGTACCTCTCTCCCCCTCTCAGGTCTGGTGAAGACCATAAACACAGCAGTGGATCTGATTGTAGCTCATTTTGGCACCAGTCGTGATGCAGGAGTAAAGGTTATTGTTACTGTTATTATTATTGTTATTGTTATTATTATTGTTGTTGTTGTTGTTGTTTTTATTATATATCACATGGGAACGAGGTAATCTGATTGGTCCACTATTTCAGAATTAAAATCATTATTCAGAGTGGGTAAACGAAAAAAATAATGTTTAAAAAAACAAATTGTGTGTTTCCCCCTAGCTTATACTTATACAATTGTACGGAGCATGGTTTCCTTTCATTTCCTTTCTTTGCTTTCGGTTTTTGATTGAGTTAGATAAACAGATTGGAACAGAAGCCAATAGCTACATCGCTAACTCGACGCAAAGTGCAGAGCTCACCTGATTTTCCTCAGTGTCATGGTTAATATATATATAAATATAAACTATACAAATCTCGTTTAGTTTGCTTTTCATGGGTAGAAGCAGTGTAAACAGAATTGTAGTGCTCTTGCATGCACTCAAGTTTGACTCAAGTCAAGATTTTAAAAAATGTAAAAAAAAAAAAAAAAAAAAGAAAGAAAATCTTATTTTAGTTCCTTTTTTGTTTGTTTCCAATAATATATCCTTAAACAACAATAATATATATATATATATATATATATATATATATATATAAAATATTTTATAATATTATTAAAAAGTATTTGTTTCATTACATTTGCTTTTGAATGAGTAGGATGAAAAGAACAGGCACCATAAACTACAGCCCTCGCATGGCTTGAAGTGCAGAGCTCACCTGATGTACCTCAGTGACATGGTTTAAACATTCGTTCATCTTAGGCAACTCTGGGCCGAAGGTGGGGTACACCCTGAACAGCTCGCCAGTCCATCGCACAGCCAACACACACACACAACCATTCACACCCACACATAGGGACAATTTGGAACAGCTAATTCGCCTAATGTTCATGTCTTTGGACTGTGGGAGGAAACCGGAGTACCCGGAGGAAACCCACACAAGCACGGAGAGGACATGAAAAATGCCCTTACCGAGTCTGGGACTCGAATCCAGGGCGTTCTTGCTATGAGGTGGACGTGCTAACCACTACGCCACCGTGCCGACCATGGTTAATACATGTTCACATGAACTACATGAATCTCACTTCAGTTTACATTTCACTGTTTTATCTTAGCATATACTGTAGTTGAACTCATTTAGAGAGAGACTTAAAGATAGACCTGATCAGGCATGCTGTCAAGCTCACCTGTGCCCATCAAGATTTAAAAATAAATAAATAATAAAGCATACAGATCTAATTTTGGTGTGCATTTGTGCTCATGTTCCCATGTAGTATATAGTAAAATATGTTCTGTGTTTAGAAGTAGGAGTAATAAAGCTGCTGGGATCCGTTATAATGTTTTCTCACACAGTGTCTCTGTGTTCAGGCAAAGTTGGGTAACAGCTCAGTGAGTCCAAACGTGGCTCACCTGATCCTGAAGTACCTGTGTCCCGCAGTGTGTAATGTGCTGCAAGACGGCCTGCGAGCGTACACACTCGACATCATCATTGGTCAGCGGCGCAATCAGCCCTGGAGTGTGGTGGAGGCCTCAACACAGCTTGGTGAGAAACAGGGACAGGGATAATGATGAGGGTTAAAGGGCGCTTGTGGTAAACTGTTATTACTAGCTATTTAAAACGATCATGTATGACATCAGCGGTTCCTTTAGGCAACGTCAGTCCTTGTCCCTTGTCAAGTACGTGCGAGTGCTTCCACACTACTCCCTCAGTCAGGCATGCACGGTGACTTGTTGCCTTCTTCATTGGCTGTTCTAGCCCTGGTAGTGACGAGAACTCATATTGGCTGGGCTGCGATGGACTGGACACTGACCTCGTGCAGCAGACACTTTATCGGCCAGTGCTGATATGTGTCCCCAGGAAAAAAAGTGCAAGGCATACGGCGGCACAAACAACAAGCGCAGAAATCGTGGAAAACATTTCTTTTGTGTTCCTAAACCAACTGACGACAGGAAAGCTGAGTTGGCAAAACTTTGGCTGCTTAAGCCATTTTGGATTTACCGTCACGCTCATCTTCATCGTCAGCGTTCTCGTCCTCAGAGTCACTAGAATGTGACGTCTCACTGTCTCCACAAGGCTCCTCCCTCTCTGGTTCAAACAGGTCACCATTTACACCCGTTTCCTCCAAATTGCTGCCATAGTTGCTTCTTTAACATGTTTTTTTTTTAAATAATATCAAATGTTGCTCGCTGAATAGATCTACTTGTTTACTTGCGCTGGGGAACCTGGCCAACGAGTTCACGTCACCTCTGAGAACATGAGCTAACCAATGGTTCAGCCCCGGCTTTTATTCCACGGAATAAAATTACCCAGTTCTGTGCTTTTTATGGTAATTTATATAAAAGTAAGCTCTGTACCGCTTAAAAGTATTACATCCACACAAATTAAGCTGTAAGGATGACCAATCCCAGTACTCTTGAATGAAGGTGGATTTGTTAGGAACAGATTAAAGCTCAGTAATACAGTACATCACTGTTTTGTTTTGTTTTTCTCTCTCTCAGGTCCATCTACACGTGTTCTACACAGCCTCTTTCTGAAAGTCAGTCAGTACTCGGAGTTGACCAATCACAACATGAGACTCAATGCCTTCGTATTAGGACTCTTAAAGTAAGTCACCTGTTCTCTCCGTATTTCATTCCCTAGAGAAGAGTCTTAATTATATGAGTCATAAACTGGTGATATGATGAATATGTTAATGTGTTCATGATAACGGTTAAAACTCACCTTCATGTATTTTCAGCTTGCAGTCTCTGGAATTCTGGTTTAATCATATATACACACATGAAGGTAGGCTAATCAATCTCTCTCACACACTCACACACACACACACACACTATGTTTGTTTGAATAATATTGTAAATATTCCATCTGTGTTTATCGTCAGATATCGTAGAGGCCCACTACCACCCATGGGGTTTCCTTCCACTTTCTCAAGGGGCATGCCAGCCGATGTTTGAGGAGCTGCTGCTCCTGCTTCAGCCACTTTCACTTCTACCCTTTGATCTTGACCTTCTATTCGAACCTCGTCAGCTACAGAAAGGTCAAGAGCACCTGAGGCGCAAAGAGCAGCTCTGCTCCACCCGACAGGGCATCGATCAATCCGCTCGCTCCACATTCCAGCTCATGAGGGGGCCAACAGAGCCTATACAGCTAAAAGAGGAAGCAGGCTCTAACCTCAAGGGGGTGGAGCTTCACAGAGGCCGGTTTGTGTTAAGGCGTGAGGGAACCTGGCCTCGGATGGATGGGGCGGAGTCTATAAAACAAGTAAGGAGGGTGAGGAGTGACAGAGCAGGTAGTGAATCAGAGAGTGAAGGACTTGTTTTGCACTCAGGCAGGATGAATGGAGTGGGTGGGGAGGACGAAGAGAAGGAGAGAAAGAGGGAAAGAGAAAGAGAGAGACACGGAGAGAGAGACAGGTTAAGAAGTAAACAAGCAGGCTGGTGGTTCCAGCTCATGCAGAGTTCTCAAGTCTACATCGACAACTCTGCTGAGGGTTCCAAGTTTGTCAAGTGGGAGAAGCGTAAGAAAGGAAGTGGGGCTGAGGGGCGGAGACAAACCAATCCACCCCCAAGAGTGGGCGTGGTCGAAGGCGCAGAGGCTAACCACACGACAAAGGAAAATCCAGAAACCATATTGTGCAACAACACGCCTCATAACGCCAGCACTGGAACCTTTCCTCAATCAGAGCCGCCCAAAGTGATGAAAGGGAAGCCATCTTGGATGGGGAGTCCACCAGAGTCGGTCCTGAGTGAGCTCAAGAGGACAAATGAGACGCAGCCAGAGGGGGCGGAAGCAGAAACACAGACGGCTCAGAATCTACGCTGGAGGAGATTGTTTGGAGCCGGAAACGTCAGAAAAATGGAAAAAACAGAACCTAAATCATCCAGGAACCTGAAAAGCAGGTGCGTGGAAAGAGGACAGAGTAGCTGGACAGGCGCGTCCTAAACCTTCAATTTAATTAAACCAAATAAAATTATTTTGGTTCCTCAGGTTGCCATCAGGATGGCTGAGTCTGGATCGGTCCGTGTTGGATTTGGTTGTGCAGTCAGTTGGGAAAAGGGCAGAGCCTCAGGCAGTGAACACACCCGTCACTGAGGCACAACACAGCCAAACACGGCAGGACCAAACACAGACAGAGTCCAACACACAGACAGCGGCTGCACGGTAATCTCTCACTTTGATCTCACACAGACACACACACAAATTAAAGACATAATAAAAATATATATCTCTCTTCCACTTCGCTTTCACTCTCTCTGTCTCTTTCTCAGTGAAGTGAGGGCATTGTGCCACCACATTGCCACGGAAACGGGTCACCTGAGCTTCCATAAAGGTGATGTGCTGCGCGTCCTGAGCAGAGCGGACTCTGACTGGCTTCTCTGTGCCCTTGGCGACACGCAAGGCCTGGTGCCAATCATCTACGTTACGTTAAACGATGAGGAGAGTGAAGACCCTCGAGGGCCACAGTGAAACACACACACAGACACACAAACACAGAAATACACACAGTTGTGATTCTGTGCTTGAGGAGTAAATCCTAGCTCTGATTAAGGGACCGGATAAACAACGTGGCTAACGCTAATCTGAAATAAATATAGTTTTATTTATTGCCTGCTGTAAAATAACATTTGATAGCATCTTCCATGCAAGAGAAACACAAACAAAAAAAGAACCAAATAGTGTGTCTCATGAAACTACAAAAAAGTGCAAGATCATGCTATGCGCTAAAAATAGCCTTCATCCTTAGCCGTGTTAGCATCGCCAAGTTTCCCGATGACTTGTTGCTAAAACTATGTAGCGCTCTCTCTCTCTCTCTCCCTCTCTCTCTGATCTTTATTATGGTATTACAAAAGTTTTTTTTTTTTTTATTCACATATGAGACGTGATTAGCGTTTAGAAAATTTAGCAACTTAATAAAGCTGCAAAAAAAAAAAAAAAAAAAGACGCAACATCAACATAGCAGCCCAATGTTGTGAATGATCTCTACGCCTGTACGTTTTTATATCAATACATACAATTTTGTGTAAATATATGGTCTGATATCATGTAAGTAAACCATACAGAAGCAGTACAGCAGTCATAATGAGGTTATAACTAGAGCCAGAGTGATGGGCAGAGGGCAGTGGTGGCTTAGTGGTTAAGGCGATGGGTTACTGATCCGAAGGTCAGCGGTTCAATCCCCACTATCACCACTGTTGGACCCTTGAGCAAGGCCCTTAACCCTCAATGCTCAGTTGTATAAAAATGGTAATTGTAAGTCGCTCTGGATAAGAGCATCTGCCAAATGCTGTAAATGTAAATGTGAACATCCTAACATTATCAATCAGCTGATTTACTCAGTAAACAATGAAATAGGGCATTACTGATAATATGGAGAATAAGTCACTGCGTAAAGGCGGAGCTCCTGATGGATATCTCTATTGATAGGAGTCCGAGACTGGTGATATGAGAGTAGCGCGGCTTTTGTTAGGGCTGAATCAACTTCAGCCCTGGAGGAAATAAATAAATCTCTCCCGAGTTTCCCGACTAGTCTGAAGTGAAAGCTGGAAAGTTTTCTTATCCCTGGCTTTCAGTAGCTGATTTGAACAGTCGTGTTAGTTTAATTATCCGTTTAAAGAGTTCATGTTCCATGCTCCTGTTCATGTTTGGTGTTGGTTTGCTCAGTTTGTCTGCCTACCTGAGTTAGATTGTTTTGTTTTTTTATTCTGTGTGAGTCTGAACGGTGGTGTATGAGCCTCTAGGTTTCTTTTTTAATTTAAAATAAATCTTTATTTCTTTTTTTTTTTTTTGTTTACTGGTTATACGGCAGCCTTATTGGGTTTCCTGTGGTGGCACAGACAAGGGGCAACTATCCAAGTCATGTTCCATGCCTATGAGGCTCCGCTCAATCTATAATCATTTTTTTAAAAGAGCAAATATGACAACATACAGTGCTTAGAAAGAAAGGATTAGGGTGATTTACAATTCGTGGGTAGAAAAAAGTTTCTCCTGTGAGTAATTAGCATGAACATTGTATCTGCTGGCTGTTCCTCCCCCAAAAAACTGAGAAGGTCATAACTCACTATTTACAAACATCCAGATAATTTGGTTGCTTTTCCCAGTAACTGATGAGCCCTGATAAATAAATAGTGCTTTATTTGTGCATTTCAACACACTGAATATTAATACATTGCTCTGGCGCTAGTTAAAAAACCACAACAAAGTAAACGTAACAATTAGCACACTGTTATGTTGCGTGGTGGCCTAGTTTGCCTTCGTGACAGCATCCTTAAAAAGTATTGTGTTGAACTATCATGGTTTATCTCCTGCAGTCATGTCTCTCCGAGTTACGGCAGCTTATTTACTACATTATTTAATTTTACGGTTCATTTTATACAGCGATAGCAGCTAACTACCAAACTACTAATCTATTTAAGTTTACTCCACTGACCGCCTCTAACAAGAATGCTAGCCTTAGCAAATGAGCACCGCATTTTAAAAAAAATGTTAGCTTGTTTTCATTTAAGGTGGCGATATGAATAGCTAGCCATGTGGGTGTCTTTAGCCAATGAGACGTCTTTATAACATTAGAAGTTAGCCACTACACCACCTGTATAACTGAATACACATGAAGATGAACACACTGACATTTTGTAAGACACACCTGTTTGCTTCATTTTCCTGCTGTTCTGACCAATCAGAAGGCTTCACAGGGCTGATGAATTTCTTGCATGTCAGACTATTGACTCGAGTTTAACTGAACTGGAATGTGTCTTTATATTCAACGCCAAACTACATGTCTTTATTTTTACACCTACAGACACCTGCTGAGGAGGGAAAGGCGGAAGCTGGCACTAGCTTTAGCCTTGATGTTAATATTAGCTGCTTAACGAACACTGCGTTTTGTTTTGAGTTCTTATTTATAACAGATTTTAGCTAGGCATGTGCCGATATTCAGGTGCACGATATATTGTGATACTGAACACACATATTCAGGAACAACCCCAGGACTCATCTGAAGACGTGTCGTTCTCAGAGAGGGAAGTCCTGTAATTCTTTTCACTGGACAACAGATTCATGAACATGGTGTACAGAATGTTTCACAATGAATTTTTGGCTAACATTGTTTGTAAACGTTATATTGTCCTTAAAATCCCAAAACAGATAAATATCGGCACATGTCTTGTCCCTTACAGGGGTCATTTCCCAAGACTTACTAACAGGCAAGTGAAGGAAAAGAGCTGCACATATAATTAAGTTTATTGTACTAGAGGCATCATGGGAATGTATTTATTATTACCATGTTATATTTATTGTACTTAAAGCTAGACTTGAAAATTTACATTTATTCATGATGGACAAAACAGAAATCTGTTTTAAGAGGAAGTCTCAGTCATGGCATATTGAGCATTTATGAATCTGACATACACAGTAGAGGTGGGCGATATGATAAACATCATGTTTCTTGAAAGCATTTTTGCACTACACAGCAGAAGGTTGGCATAATGGCGTAGTTAGCATGTCCGCCTCACAGCAAGAAGGCCCTGGGTTCAAGTTGCAGGTGTTTCAGTGTGGAGTTTGCCTGTTCTACCCATGTGTGGGTGGGTTTCCTCCAGGTACTCCGGTTTCCTCCCACAGTCCAAAGACTTGCACGTTAGGCTAATTGTCTGTTCCAGATTGCCCCTAGGTGTGAGTGTGAATAATTGTGTGTGTGTGTGTGTGTGTGTGTGTGTGTGTGTGTGTGTGTGTGTGTGTGTTGGCCCTGCAATGGACTGGCGAATTGTCCAGGGTTTACTCTGCCTTCAACCAGAGTTGTCTGAGACAGGCTCCAGCCTCCCTTCCTCCCTAGTAGGGTTAAGCAGTTTGGCAAATAAATAAATGAATATTATTTTCTACCCTACAAAGCGTGCTTTCACACCGAATCCACCGCGGACATTTCCGCTAAACACTCTAGTTTGCCAGTTCTTTATGGATTTATTCTATATTTATGCCCCTCCAGCACGCCCTACCAGCCTATCGAAACCGGGTCACCTTGACCTATTTTTTCAAGGTCACAGAGGTCAATTCATCAAAAATGCCCGTTAACACTCAAGCGGGTGCAGTAGTACGCGGGCTGATACACTTAGTGTTCTGTAACAAGAACACATTTTTAGTTATTATTATTATTTATAACTGTTGATAATTGTTAAAAGGTTACAGGACGGTGACAGTGCGCAGGATGATGTAGTAATCTCTCATATCCCCCATGACCCAAGTAGGATTAATTGGTTTTGTGAATGAATAAATTTTTATGAAATATGATGCGTATCAGGATCAAACTGACAGTACATTCTAAAACTGCAGACTGTCTTAAAATATTTAACTCCAAAATGAAGGGGGGTCTAAATTCTTAACATTTTACTATTTTGAAAGTTCAGCACAAAATACTACCGTAATCAGTGTGATATTGTTATAAAAATAGTAATGATGTCATCACAGAGCCCTAAATTACACACTGTAAACACGTTTCTCTGTTATTGTTGCACTAAACTGTAATATTGGCACCTGCTCAATGCTTATAAACTCCCATCACGTCACCTGATCACCTCTTGTCATTGGTAATATTTTAATTTGTATCCGAACCCATCCGTTAAAAGCGATTTAACAGCTGTGGCTTTAAGAAACACGTCATTATTCCGTTGATCCAGAATTATATTGCACATTATATTTATTTACATCTTCACTTGCCTGTAAGTGAATCTGACTCGTAAGAGAATAATGTTATTCCTTTTACATTGATTTGTTTTTTACAGATTACGACAACTGCTTTGGTTGACCATGTCACGTTATACTTTATTTATCATGTTATATTATTTTCTAATACAGAAAATGCATTTTATTCACAAATTTATTCAGTCACACTTGTAAATTATGTGACATTTTTGAAAGACTATGCTAATGTTATTTAAAATTGTTATAACAATGCTGTTACTTGATGTAATTAACATGTAATAACACGTCTATTTAAATAGGCTGTACAGAATAAAGCTGTTATATGGGAAGTTATTATTAGAGGAAATATGTTCTAGATTTAGTTTTGCTCTGCGTTATGTTTGTTACTTTCACTGTTCTCTGTCACCTGAACACACTCACACAGAGAGAGAGAGAGAGAGAGAGAGAGAGAGAGAGAGAATGGGAGGTTGAAAGTAGACTAGTGCCTTTTAGTATCGCAGGGACATGCTAACTTCAGGCTTTTGGGTGGGAAATATGTTGTCGGGACAGACACAGGCATCTTGTGATGGTACCAAAGTGACAAACTATGAAATGGTCATCTACTTTTTTCAGAAAGTTGTAATTTGAATAATTTTGTACATTGTTTTGCATTGTTGTACGTAAGGCACGACTAAACCCAGGCAGATTTTTGTCTGACGGAGCCTGATCCTGCGTTCACACTAGCAAACTACAGCACTAACGGTGTTAATCCATTTTCTATGCATGTGCACAGTGCAGAGCGCCGAATGCAGCGATAATTTAATCTTCTCAGTTTAACATAAGTAGAGTAATCCAGTACATTAGAAAGATTCCTCTCGCCACTCCTATGGCGTGTGCGGTCTGATGTTTCTTCCGTTCCCTACTCACGGCTTAACTTCATGTCTCCAGTCACTGCTACTTAACGCGAAAATGAAAGATTAACTTTGCTGGATGCCCATAGAAGTCAAACTCCAGACAAAAACATAGGCCGCACGGGTCCAGGCATTCCTGCCAAAAGGACCATTTCATAATATGCCAATATAGAACAAGCAGAGCAAGTTTGAAATCCCCAGCTTCAGCGTGCAGCAAGTAAATGTCCGGAAACTAAAGTGTGACGGACAGACGGAACCCATTCCTAAAAAATGTCGCCAGCGAGTGTGAAGGTAAAATGAGGATAAAACCTGACAATCCGGATGATAGTGTGAGGTGACAACGGCCATCGTTAAATCATCTGTATACATAAACATGGACATCAGTCAATTCAAGTTCCATGAGCTGCTTCGACTCTGATTTACGATGCGGAGACCTGAGCTCCAAATCTGAGGTCCAGCTGAAATAGATATCAGTGTACATTACGTTCCATAGGAAGGAATTCCTAAACGCTGAAGGAGCTGGACTGGTTTGGTAAATATTGTAGATGGATGGTTACAGCTGAGCAGATGGAGAATATCCTGGTCAGAGGAGGAGAAAGTAAAATGAAGTGTTTTTGTATCTCGTCAGATTTCAGTTAATGAGTGAAGTTTATTTTCTCTCTCTGTTTGGCTTGTTCTCT
>JBCNYH010000025.1:5101848-5103957 GCA_039654325.1 Tandanus tandanus
GACAAAATTGTATTTGCCAGACAAATTGTAGTAAACAGGCACTGACGTCGACTCCAGGAGCTGCAGTAGCTCTCTGTGCTTCAGTAAACCTTCTGTGATAAACAGCACAAACGGAACCCGCTCCAGAGGAGAGCAGAACACTGCTGACGGGTCTGAATCAAAACACAATCACTCATACACATGGTTAAAATGAGTTTTTATGAGCTAAGGGATGGCCATAATATAACTGGAATAAAAGCTGAGACACCTGGGCAGGGTGCTGCGGTAGTGAAGCAGGTGTAGTGGATCTGGTTCTTGGTGCAGATGCTCCTGACCGCTGAGTCACCCAAACACTGAAACTCGAACACGGCACTGAATCTCTGCCATGGAAACCCACACTGCAGCTGCTGCACACACACTACAGCACACCGACTACACACACATACACACACACACAGGTATGAATGCTCAGGTACATGGAAATGCATTTACACACACACACACACACACACACACACACACATACCTGTCTGTCATATTGTTGATGTCCATTGAAGTTGAGTTTCCTACACACACACACACACACACACACACACACACACACACACAGTGCGGTTATCACTGTTCCCTACTGTCAATCAGAACAGTTATTAATAAACACACACACACAAACACACTAACCTGGTATCTGACTAAGAGCCAGCACTACCTCTGCCCTCTCGTTCTCCACTGCCATCACAATCAGAATCTACACATAGACACACACACACACACACACACACACAACACACACACACACACACACACACACACACACGCGTTAGTACTATAGTGTCTGTTACTCAGCAAGCACTAACATTCATGACACCCACCAACACTCCTACCTTCTGAAAGGATGTCCTCTGGAGCCAGGTGCTGACCTGCTCCTGTAGGTGCTGCACTCTGAGTTGAGGCTCCGCCCACTTTCTACTTAGATACTGTAGCACCTGAAACTTCCTCAGTAACTCTCCCAGACTGTCCAGCATACAGGTGGAGTGTGCCTGTTCTAGGTAACCTCACACACACACACACACACACACACACTCTCTCTTTCTCTCTCTCTCTCTCTCTCTCTCTCTCTCTCTCGCACAGCTAGAAAACTGAGGAAGTTGATGGAGGTGAAAGTTTAGAGTGTGTGTTTACCTGTTGCAGTGTTGAGGTCACACCTTAGTAGTAGGCCTTTTAATGTGACCAAGATATGAAGCAGGGCCACATCGTTATACTCACACTCCCTGCCTAACACACATACACACACACAGCTGTACCATAACACATTGATTTAATGTGCACTATGATGCTGTACAGTGTGTGTGTGTGTGTGTGTGTGTGTGTGTGTGTGTGTGTGTGTGTGTGTGTTTGTGTGTGTGTGTGTGTGTGGAGGAACAGTCTGTTGTGAGAGCACTCATGCGACACAAAGCCAGTCAGGGTGAACATATATCACAGCGTCCTCGTCCATGCTCCCTCCCACCACACACTCGCTGGAATTCCCACATTCCATAATACTGCTCAGACATAAAAGTCCCAACTTAATCCAATGCCCATTACGTACACGTTTAACAGTGAGAAAGTGTGACTGATGAAAACATGTGACTGTGTTATGCTGATACTAAAAGCTATAAAACCTACACACACACACACACACACACACACACACACACACACACACACACACACACACACACACACACACGAGAGTGCACAAACATTACTGCTCGTCATATGAAACTATAATTTGTGCTGATTCTTAAGGGATAGTTCTTGGTTTCTGCAAAAAAAATGTTATTAAAATTTTTAGATTTTTTTTCTTTTATCATTTAGTTTATTTATTTTATTTTTTTTTTTTTTTATCATTACCTCTGCCACTTGGCACAGAGGTTATGTATTCACTAGCATCAGTTTGTTTGTTTGCTGGGATCGGGTATTGGCCAGGCAAGAATCCGTAACATGTTGGAGCAGATCACGATCCAGATCCAGGAATTTATTAAACGATTTTTAACATGTAGGGATGTAACATGAGGAGGATCCGGCCGATAGTTGAACCTCGGATTCAGGAGGAACAATGTGGTTTTCGTCCCGGCCGCAGCACTCTCG
>JBCNYH010000025.1:5114791-5128699 GCA_039654325.1 Tandanus tandanus
CCCTGGTCGGTGGTGGTCGTGTGATAGGGAAGGCAAAAAGTTGATGGGTGGGAATTGGATACGACTAAATTAGGGAGGAAAATGGGGAAAAATCCCCCCCCCAAAAAAAATCCAGTGAGTATGTGGAAAGGACTTAAAATACTCATAATATTATAAACATAACCTGTCTGTGTTTTATTTTTAAAACAAAGTCATCACTCATTTGCCGTCACTTAATCCTAGGGTTTGGGGGGGGCTGAAGCCTCTCTCGGCCTACACTGGGCGGAGGTGGGGTACACCCTGAACAGCTCACTGGACCATCACACGGCAACACACGCACACAGAGTTAATTTGGAGCAGCCAATTAGCCTAATGTGCATGTCTTTGGACTGTGGGAGGAAACCGGAGTACACAGAGGAAACCCACACAAGCACAGGGAAAACATGCGAACTCCACACGGAAACGCCCGAGCCTGGGAATCGAACCCAGGACCCTCTTCGCCACCGTGCTGCCCTTTAAAACAAACTGAGGACTAAAATAACAGTTAAACAGTGGATTTTACCTCATAGTTGTAGTCAGTAGCTCTGTATTTCACAGCTAAGAACATATCTCACACAGAACAGCCTGTAAACATGCAATAAAGTTTAATAGTGATATTTACAGAGGAAATACAGAGGGGGAAAAATCACAAAAGATTTTCTGAGGTAAATAAAACGGGGGAAACAGTTTTAATCGACCGACATGAAGAAACCAATAAGACTGACAGGAACAGCTGAGTTTATTTAGTTATTAAAACGGCTTTAAAGACTAATTTTATATTAATATCTTCACAAGAAATTATATGTATACGTACATAAAGATACCAGAAAATCCTACAGAGATTAATTCGTGGGAAAAGTGACAAACCGTCCATTAATCCTTCCACATAAACTGATTAGCTAGCTTCATGGCTAATCTTCATCAGATCGCCTCAGAGGGTTTTTAACCGTGCCAACATGGCGGCGTCTCAATCCCAGATCTAGAGTACTACATAGTACGCACCCTACGTAGCCTACGTAGTATATACACGCCCTACGTATGTCACTATTCTGACATAACCCATTTACACAGGATTTGGGACGCAGGCACACACTTGTAATGTTATAGTTGAAATGTTGTGTTAATGTAGAGGAGTCTGTTATCATTAGATATCTGAGGGTAGAGATGAACAAGGATTGCTCAGAGGGCAGAAACATATTAAATAAATCATTTTTATTAAAAAAAATATATATACAAGCAAAAATAAAGAACACTTTAAAAACATGAGTTTTAAATAACATAAATCACATATTCTGTCAAAATCTGTGCACTTTCCAAAACCTGTAGGGCACAAAGAGAGAGAGAGAGAGAGAGAGAGAGAGAGAGAGAGAGAGAGAGAGAGAGAGATATTAAAAATAAGACATGGTATGGGATTTTTTTATTTGTTTTTCATTTATTTTCATTTATGTTTATGAACCCCCCACCAAAAAAAAAACAAAAACACACAACCACCACAAACCAGGGAGGGGCGTAAACATGCACATGACCCCTCCGTGACATGCAATGCCCGCCACCCGCCTTTTTTCAAACTGCTGCGCATGTGTTTGGGGGCGGCCTAACACACTCGGAGGGACAGCGCTATCCGCCCCCTTGTACGAATGAGCTCAGAAACGCCCATGATTGGCTGGTGATCGCAGTGAGTGAAAGGAAAGTGAGCGTATGCCATCCCTCCCTCCCGTGAGAGCTCGGCCAATTAGCTCCCATGGACTCCCGGTCATGGATGGCTGTGACATCAATCCGGATTCGAACTTGCGATCTCCGGGTGTTAAGGGTGTATTTATTGCACCCTTGGGTTAGGGTTAAGCTGCATTCACACAGAAGCCAATGAACGAAAAGTGACCATGCAAAGTCAGTAATCGCAAGCGAAATGAGCGACGAGAGGCGGAATTTTCTCAAACGACGCAAACCCGGGCAAACCCGGAGCTTATCTTAAAGATACCATTGACTGACAGACGACGCCAAATATGAGTTCACCACAACCTTTTCTTATTCGCATCCATAGGCCATGTAAAATAAGCATTTTCGTGTGCAATTCAGCGGCAAAGCTATTCGTGTGTTGCTCGTCGCTTCCTGTGTGAATGCAACTTTAGGGTCCCTTTTCCATTTCTTCTCAGCTCCTCGTCACCACCTTCTTTATGAATAAACATCACCAGCAACATGTGTTGGCTGTCAGTGTTCCAACATTAAGTAGTAGCTACTTAATACTTCTGTGAAACTGTGCCCTGCGATGGCCAGGCGAGCTGTTCGGTGTGTATCCCACCTGTCAGTACAGAGTTGGCTGTAATTGGCCCAGCTTCCCCACCACCCTAATAAAGGATAAAACGGTTCAGAAATGAATGAGAAATGGAACTACATGAATTTGGTAAAAAAAGAAACTTCTCTGGTTCGTCTCTGGTTGCTTTTCAGACGACTCATTGAATTTTGATTTGAATGAAAACACATCTTTCCACAACACAGGGGAAAAACAGGGGGGGACCATGGCTTAATGGTTAGAGAAGAGGCTTTGGGACCTAAAGGTCACTGGTTCGATTCCCGACCCAGCAAGAAAAATGTGTGGTGGTGGGGGAGTATATATATATATAAACTTTCGCATTTAAGTCACATGATGTAAACCGTGTCAACACTTATCACGTCACAGTGTATAACTGAAATGACTATTAAGAAGGGAAACCCAGTTTTATTTGCATTACATCACTCAATGGAAACACTCACTCACTCATTCATTCGCCGAACCATTTAATCATACTATTAGGGTCGTGGGCAGGTTGGAGCAGTCGACACTGGGCGAAGGTCGGGTACACCCTGAACAGCTCGCCAGACCATCCAATGGAAACACACCATTCACAGTTGTGTTTTGTTGACTTTGTTTTGTTTAGGGGGTGTGGGTACATATACATCAAGTAGCTTTTTTTTGCTTGGTTAATCCGCATAACACTTACACAGTAAAGTTATTTCCTGAATATTATGTTACAGTTACCACTAGAGAGGCACTCGTAGAGGGCAAGGTACCTCCATCAAGCACAAATTAATTATAATAAGTTGGCATAGTTATAATGAAATGTCTCCCCTAGTGGCCATCTGATGAACATTTTGGTGCGTAATAACAAATCTGCATTTTAAATCGGTATTTTTTAGCTCCTGACACCACCAAATGTCAGTGGAGCGGGAGCTATAGAAATGGGTTCCGTCTGTACAAACTGGTACTACGATAACTTTGGAAGAAATCACATAGGTTCACCAAATTTGGTGTATGGGTCCCCCTCAGGAGCTAATAAGGGTGGGATTGTATATAGGTAACCATGACCTTGTTTCGGGGTCACAAGGTCACTTTTAATATATTGAACCTATCACATGGTCCTGTCGGCATGTGCATCTGGACCCATGTGGTCTATTTTTTCAACAGGATCCCCTGCATGGATCACCTCCAAAATGTAATGGTTTGTTAATTGTACCACACCCTACTCTAGAAAAAAAAATCTAATCATCCAAATCTGTGTACAACTTTTTGACGCAAACACCTTACCAACACAGGTGAAAATATAACCTCCTGGTGGAGGTAATTATGATATTATGATAGATTGTTATACTTCTGATAAGTAGCTGTCAAAAAAGTTATCAGGCTGGAATGAATCTCAGAGAAATCAACTTCATCTACATAATAACTGCGTTCCAGTTCACATTGTGTTCATTCATACTGTATGTAAAAGTGGACTGTGGTGCATTGTTAATAATAAACTCAGACTCTGACCAGCAGCAGCCATAAACCGTCGTGCTAAAGAAACCCAGAGCAGCGATGAAGCCGAATGTTGCCAAAGCAGAAATCCTGGAGGCGTAAAAGGCTCCTAAATCAAAACAAAGTATAGAGAAAAACAGACATATCATATTGAATAAAAAAAAAAAAAACACTATTTATTAATACTAAAAAAAAGGTAAAAAATCTTACCTCTGGCTTTGGCCCAGATAACGCAGGACTGCTTTCTCGCCTAAAAATATCACATATTCATGTTTTAAGGAATACACTCACAGATAATGCTATATATTAATCTATAATGTAGATAATGTGACAATCAAAATAGAATTAGAATAGATAATACCAAATACATACCAAATATAACATATTTAAATATAGAATTTAAAATAATGTTTTTTTTGTATTTATTTATTTAACTATTGATAATTATTAAAGGTTACCAGCCCCCAGGTGCAGACGGTGCGCAGGATGATGAAGTAATCCCTCCCATTCTCCAGTGGAGCGTTGTAGAAGGGTCCGTACTGTTCACGGTTCCCCAGCGTGAAGTTCACCTCAACGCCAAGCTCACACAGCCGCAGCTGAGCTGCGACATACTCACCACCACAGGTACGAGACAAGCCACAGTCAAACACTAACACACCAGCTACAGGTAACACGATCACCTGATAAACACTGACACACACACACACACACACACACACACACACACACACACACACACACACACACAAGCCATTAAACAAAGCTGAGCTGATTAAATTTGGTGGTAAATTTGGTGGGTCACCCAAGAGCAACATGAAAGACTGGTGGAGAGTATAAAAGCTGTGATGTCTGGGGTACTCCACCGAATACTCATCCTTTAAACATTATTGTGTTCTTTAAAATGAAACATCATTTTCATTCATTCATTCATTCATTCATTTGCCGAACCTCTTAATCCTATTAGGGTCATGAGGCAACACTGGGCACAGGTGGGGTACACTCTGAACAGCTCGCCAGACCATTGAATGGACAACACTCCTACTTAGGGTCAATTTGAATGAGCCTAATAGCCTTATGTGCATGTCTTTGGACTGTGGGAGGAAACCGGAGTACCTGGTGGACACTCACGCAAGCACGGGGAGAACATGCAAACCCTACACAAAAACGCCCGAGCCCACACTGCAAATTATTTTTTCTTACACTATAATCTTATTTCTATATTTATCTTTAACTTTAATCTTAATTCAAGAAATCTTGTCAAGTGAAATTATTTGTCCGTGCAGCAAGATAATTTCACTTGACAAGATCTCTTGAATTAAGATTAAAGTTAAAGTTAAATCTAGAAATAAGATTACAGTGTAAAGTTGAACACTTAAAATAAGAGATTAACTCTTAAAACAAGATAAATTATCTAACACTTTTAAATCTGAGTTTTTTTTATCTTGGTAAGAACCAAATAATTTGCAGCGCAGGCCCCGGACTCGAGCCCAGGACCTTCTTGTTGAGAGGTGGTCGTATTACCCACTACAACACTGTGTCCTGTTTGTAATTCAAGGTCTGAAAACACTTCATCTTTTTTGTTTTTTCCCCCCAGTTGTTATTTTGTTCCATTAAATGCTCAGAGTAATAGGTGATATATTTACGTGGAATCTGATGCAAATAGTGTCAGCAATTTATGAAATAAAAACAAAAATGTTCATCTTCCTCAAACAAATAACTATAAATAGTAAAACCTGTGAAACTTGATCATTTTGCATTGGTCTCTAAAAAAAACGTAAGCAACCGTGACTCATTCTAAGCTTAAGGCTAACGCTAGCCTGCCGTTTTTACTCTTTATACAGGATTGATTCTGTGAAAAGGAACAACATTTGGAATGAATTTATTTGTTGGCAAAACTATATTTTTTACTTTCATAAATTGGACCGCTTATTTTCCCCCACCAAGTGAGACTTTATCTTGCACCAAATTGGGATGGGACTTCATTGTACCTGGTTTGAGTAAGCTGAAAGTGCCGCTAGCTACTTAAAATGCTATTCCTGTAACACCTGTTTCTTAATTTGTGTCAAAAAAAACCCCCAAAAAACCCCATGGAATTAAAGTATTTTATGGTAAGGACGTAAATCCGGCTTTATTGGATAATGGGGAACAGACTTTCAGCTAGCCTTCTAGCTCAATGCCAACCAGGCCTTCTGTAAAGTATTTTATGGTAAAAACCGATGTTAATTTTCAAGGATTTTAATACAATAATAAAAATGTATATTTCTTCCAATCCATTGGATGGAATAAAACAATTATTCCGCTCCCTCTGATCGGATATATCTAATAACCCGCCCACAGGCTATGAGATCATATCCGACCAGAGGTCATGGAATTACTGCTAAAGATATATGCCAATTTTTTTATTCTTTTTGGGGAAACCTGAAATGCTCTCTCCTTATCTCCTCACCAGATTGGGTCCAGTGTACTGGTGACTCTTCGTAAATGTAAAGTTGGTCGGTGGGAATCGACCTCACTGTATCGAACCTCAGGAGTGGGTGGAGCTACAAAGAAGCAAAACAGTGCTTTGGTCATCGACAACATGTGACTTTTCCTAGTTCTTTTTTTTTTTTTTCTTTCCTAGTTCTGAATAATTTATTACTTCTAAACAACATACAATAAAAAAATTAACAAAAGATATCGCCAAGGAAACAACCAGAACAATCCGTTTCGTACACACTCTGTACTTCATGGCTGGTTATAAATCAAAAGATATACTTTTAATGCTCCCACAAGGATAAGAATCTGTGTTGATCTGGACCAGAAGAGGACATTGGTACAGTTAGAATGTGTAACTGAGGTACGGTTAGAAAGTGTGAGTTGTGTGAGTGTGTGTGTGTTTGTGTGTACCAGGTATGCTGGTGTTAGCAGTAACCGTAGCTGTATCTCCGGTCTCCAGTGCAGTCACAGTGATGGTGTAGTTAGTGATGGGCTGCAGGTTCAAACACACAGTAGGATGTAACTCTGATGAGCTAAACACTTTCCTTCTCCGGTCCCTGAACAAAGGATCAAAATACCTCACACCGATATACACCACCTACACACACACACACACACACCATCGGAACATGACTTTTTGATCAGAGTGAAATCAAAAGAGATTTATATCCATTAGTATTTTATGTGCACATTATTGTTGAACTCACTGTGTATTGCTGCTTAAAACCATATGCAGCCGTACTCCAGCGCAGACACTTCTCATTAAACACAGTCAAACTCTGAACACTGAACTTCAGCTCTTTAAAAAAAAATAAAAAATAAAAACAGACATATCAGATAAAAGATACATGGTTTTATCAGCTAAACTAGTTTAATGCATTTTAATTGGAATTTACAACAATCTTCTCAGCTCCCCAGCTAACCTCCTACATAGCCACTGTAATTTTAATGACTTTTTTTATGTGACTTACTAATACATTTGAGGAAAACATTGATGTATGAGATAGTTCTGTTTCATTTTCACTCTCATTGTTTCTTTACACAGGCTGAATAATTACTAATGTTAAAGAGGTCATGCTTTAGGTGTCTGTTTGTTTGGTTCTAAGCAGGGCTGCACAAAATCTATCAACCCAATTTCCATGAAATTTGTTTGAAGGGTGTAGCATGAGACTTTGCGAATGAGGAAACCAGCCTTTATTTTTCATATGTGAGGCAAAGGATCGCCTAATGGTGAAATTGGAAATCTTCCCTAGACTACCATCTCATTTAATACTGCTTGGATTGCAACATTGCATTGTTCACATTGCTCATATTCCTCAAATGATACACAACTGCATTGGAATTTAGCCCATATTACACTGTCATGATGAATTTAAATACTTAAGGTTGCTGGAGTAAAAAAGAGAGGCTGGAGTAATTTATGATAGAAGGGTATCTACAAGAGTGAAGGGAAAGGTTTATAAGACAGTAGTGAGGACAGCTATGTAACACGGTTTGGGGATGGTAGCGCTGACAAGAAGACAGAAGGCAGAGCTGGACGTGGTAGAGATGAAGATGTTGCGAGTAACCAGAATGGAAGGAATTAAAAATGAATATGTTAGCGGGACATCACAGGTAAGAGTGTTTGTGGATAAAGGCAGAGAGGCCCGACTGAGTTGATTTGGTCATGTGCAAAGAAGGGATGAAGGGTATATTGGTAGAAGAATGATGAGTATGTAGCTGCCTGGTCGGAGGAGAAGAGGAAGGCCAACGAGGAGATTTATGGATGTGGTGATGGAGGATATGCAAGTGAAGGTTGTGATGGAGAGGGATACAGAGGACAGAGCATGAAGGAGAAGGAATATCCGCTGTGTGGACCCCTAACAGGAGCAGCCAACAGAAACAGAAGAAGAAGAAGATGAAGACTAATGTTGATCTAATCTATGATGAATATGACTTGTTGTTCTACCTCTGCAGCGCATGGTGGCCACACGCCATCTACCTTTGGTGTCACACACTGATATGTCACTTCCTGAATGTCTGTAGTAGCCTTTAACACAGTGATGGATAGCAATGGTACCATTTTCCCATAGAACCTCTGCATTCTTCAGCACTGGAATAGGACCGCAGGACACTGCAAGGAACAAGAAAGAAAGCAGTTGGGGTATGTTGTGTTTTGTCCAGTCATATTCAGTGCAGTGTGAAGGTGTGTTTTGTGTATTTGTGTATACCTTCGCAGTGCGGTTGTACAGTACTCCACTGGCTGTCAGAGCCACACACAGACACACTCAGGGAGCTAACACTCCGATATCCAGCATCACACTCATAATGAGCCACAGAGCCAAGAGTGGAGCTGCCATTCCACACTAGCAGTGTGTGAGGAAGAGCATGGGGTGCACTACAGTTTACCTCTAAACACACACACATAAATACACACACTCTATGATCAGGCTGCTCAGTATAAACTGAATGTGGTGTAAATATTCTATATATAATATCTTTTTGTACTACCTTGACAGAGGAAGTCTAGGAGGCTCCATGTTCCTTTGTTTGTACACACACACACATCCCTGTGCCCGGTGTTATAAAAACCCTCCACACACTGATAACGCACTTCTGCGCCCACATTTCTGACTCCATTCCACAACATTACTGAGTGAAGGAATGACGGGGGGACACCACACTCTATCTCTGAAAACACACACACACACACACACACACACAAAATATTAAAATTAAAAAAACAAAAAATTATTCACAGAATTCACATGAATGCAGATAGAGTGAGGAACTGAGGAACTCTGTAAGAGAGGCGATTTTACCTCGGCATAACAGAGTCGCTCTGCTCCATGAACCGTTCAGAGTACACACTGATTTATTTTCTCCCAGTGCAGGATAAAATCCTTCCTTACAGTAATAAAGTACAGAGCTGTTAACACGCACACTGCCATCCCACAACCGGACACTGTGGGTCAGTACAGGGGGGTCAGAACATTGGATCTCTGCAGGTGTAAAGTGTCACAGGGTTGAAAACAGGAGCTCAGTAGAATGTGAAACATGGTAATGTGAAATACTAGAAGCCAGTTATACATCACAGTGGGAACATTCAAAATAGAACTGTTACAAAGCTAGGTAATAGGATTAGCAACTAAGAACCAGGTTCTCCCATAAACACATAAAAGTTTTTATATATGCAGATATGTGTATGCTCCCCTAGATTCTCTGGTCCTGTCCACCACACCTAAGTTCAAAATGAAGGCAGACTTATGAATGAAAACATGACTTAATAAAATAGAAATCGATTCAGTTTTTATTGCCGTCACACGCAATGTCCATCCATCCATCTGTCCACAGTTGCATTCTGTGTTCTAGCTCAAAAACAGCATCACTAATCATCACTATTTTTGGTGTGGATGTTGAGACTGCATAACTACACAAGTCTATAGTTTTTCTTCACGGTCTGATATCCAGTATGGCCACTGCAGCTGCCATGTTGAATTTGCATTCCGAACACTAACTCAAAAACACCATCATCGATCATCACCAATTTTGGTGTGGATGTTGGAACTGGCTAACTACACAAGCTTATAGATTTCCGTCACAGTCTGATATCTAATATGGCCTCAGCAGCTGCCATCTTAAATTTGTATTTCAAGCCTGTTGATTTTTGTTGCGGTCTGATATTCAGTATGGCTCCTGCAGCTGCCATCTTAAATTTGCATTCTGCACACTAGCTCAAAAATGTCATGAATGATCATCAACATTTTTGGTGTGGATGCTGGGACTGGGTAACTGCTAGTCGTCTCAGACAGAACCAGAGATTTACAGCTTGCTGGTGATTTTACCTCGGCATAACAGAGTTGCTCTGCTCCATGAACCGTTCAGAGTACACACTGATTTATTTTCTCCCAGTGCAGGATAAAATCCTTCCTTACAGTAATAACGTACAGAGCTGTTGACACGCACACTGCCATCCCACAACCGGACACTGTGGGGCAGTACAGGGGGGTCAGAACATCGGATCTCTGCAGATGTAAAGTGTCACAGGGTTGAAAACAAGGCCACAAATTTTGACCTTGTAGCTTATACACTGAGGAGTGTGACATTATAAAATGGTAATTACTTAACCAAGAAAAAACTTGCTAATTATACAACAGTGAACTGATTGTTTTAGAATTGTTACATAATTTTGAAAGAAAAATATAGAGAGACCATGGATCTGCAAAATTGTCAATTGTATAAGATTCAAAGGTAAAACAGGAGCATATCTGTCTTTAGTATGTAGTATGTCTATAAATACAATCATGTGTAAAGGGAAGTACACCCCATGGAAATTGTTGATTTTTTTTTTTCAAAGTATTTGAAAAGCAAACATTTCCCCCCTTTGATACAGTGCCTACACATAAAGGTGATATACTTCCCTAAGAAAATCTATAAAATTAGAATCAGATGGTTTAGATTAAGTACCATTGATTAAAACCTCCAGCAGGTGGAAGCTGTATTATTTAAACTTGACGTTTAGGGTCTGATGTTCTCTTTGTCATTGGATTGCATGGTATCACCATACCAAGATCTAAACAGCTTGCTAAGAAGATCTCTAAATTATTGAAATTAGTCATCCCACTGTAACTAAAATCATCTACAAGTGGTGTGGATTTTAAATGATGGCCACTCCAGCAAATTCAGCCTAGGAGCAGACCATCTATGCAAAAAGTCTCAACGAACACCAAAATTTCATTACAGGTTCTGCAGGTAGCCCTTGCAGCTGTTGGCCTGAAAACACATACATCTACAATCAGAAAGAGATTCGACACATTTGACTTGCATGGGAGGCCTGCCCAGAAGATGCATCTGCTGTCCAAACAGAACATTAGAACAAAATGATAGTTTAGCAATGATCATGTAGGCAAAAAACAGGCCTTTTTAGATCTTGGGCTCTGGACAGAATAATAAAAGAGGAAGTTGTTTGGCCACAGTCATATTAATTAATGGTAATACAGAGGAGAAAATGTTTGCTTGTTCAAATATGTTTAAAAAAATACATATTTATATTTTCACATAAATGTATAACAACAATATTTGTAACTGATAACAGTAAGAATTTTTATGTCTATTAGATTTACAGCTTGCTGGTGATTTTACCTCGGCATAACAGAGTTGCTCTGCTCCATGAACCGTTCAGAGTACACACTGATTTATTTTCTCCCAGTGCAGGATAAAATCCTTCCTTACAGTAATAAAGTACAGAGCTGTTAACACGCACACTGCCATCCCACAACCGGACACTGTGGGGCAGTACAGGGGGGTCAGAACATTGGATCTCTGCAGGTGTAAAGTGTTACAGGGTTGAAAACAAGACCACAAATTCAGACACTGTAGCTTATACAGTAAAGTTTGTGACATGCTACTGTGAAACGCTATCTGTATAAAGATATGGTTAGAAGACCATCATATATCACATTCAAAATAGAACTGTTACAGAGCTAGGTACCGGTAACAGAATTAACACACTGAGGACATAAGTGACTAAAAAACATTCACAGAGCAGTCGATTTTACCTCGACATAACAACGTCGCTCTGCTCCATGAACCGTTCAGAGTACACACTGATTTATTTTCTCCCAGTGCAGGATAAAATCCTTCCTTACAGTAATAAAGTACAGAGCTGTTAACACGCACACTGCCATCCCACAACCGGACACTGTGGGGTGGTACAGGGGGGTCAGAACATTGGACCTCTGCAGACACACAGAGAGAAAGAGAGGGAATGAGAGAATGGGACAGAGAGTGAGAGAGAGAGAGCTGGCGAGAGGTAAAGACAGACAAGTACATATAGCCCTGTTTCAACACTAACCTGTTTTTAGTGCTCTCTCATTGACGTCCCTCTGCTAACTATAAACCTGCTTGCCCTGTCTCTGTTCATGACTTGGTCTCTTTCACTGCGTTGTACCTTTCCCTGCAACTATCCTGACCCAGTCTTTGGCCTGATTTTGCCTTAGGCACTCTTACTGTCTCAGTTACAGGAAATTATTCTATCCTAGTGTCAGACACAGCCACTGATCTCATCTTAGTCATAATTTCATGTACTGTTCTTGTCCTAGTCACCAGTACTGAACTTTCTGCCTAGGGCAGTAAACTGGTCCTAGTGTGTACCTAAACCTATGATCCTGTCCTAAAGTCAGTTTTAGGCATTGATCCTGTTCCAGTCCCTGTCTCAGACATCGAGCCGCTCCTAGTTCCAGTCTCAGGCATTAATCATTCCCCAGTCTTTGTCCCAGTTATCAATCCTCTCCCAGTCGCAGGCTCAGGCATTGATCCTCTTCCAATCCCAGCCTCAGGCATTGATCCTCTTCCAGTCCCAGTCTCAGGTATTGATTCTCTTACAGTCTCTGTCCCAGGCATTGATCCTGTCCAAGTTCCAGTCTCAGGCATTGATCCTGTCCAAGTCTCAGGCATCAATCCTGTCCCAGTCTCGGGCATCAATCCTTTTCCAGTATCAGTCTCAGGCATTGATCCTGTCCAATTCTCATGCTTAGAAATTAATCATGTCCCAGTCCCAGTCTCAAGTATTGATCCTTTTCAAATCCCAGGCCCAGGCATCAACCCTATTCCAGTCACAGTCTCAGGCATTAGTCCTCTTTCAGTCCCAGTCTCAGGCATTGATCCTGTTCCATTTCCAGTTTCAGGCATTGATTTTTTCCCAGTCCCAGTCTCAGGCATTGATCCTCAGGCATTAATCCTGTCCCACACTGAGTCTCAAGTATTGGTCCTCTCCAAGGTCCAGGCTCAGGCAGTGATCCTGTCCAGGCCTAGGCTCAGGCATTGATCCTGTCCCAATCTCATTTTCAGGCACTGATCCTCTTCCAGTCCCAGCCTCAGGCATTGATCCTAATCAGTCCCAGTCTCAGGCAATGATCCTCTAAACGTACTAGTCTCAGGCATCAACCCTGTTCCAATCCCAGTCTCAGGCATTGATCCTCTACAAGTCACAGTGTCAGGAATTGATCCTGTCCCAGTCCTAATCTCAGACACCAGTCTTCTCCCTGCCTCAGACGCTGATTCGGGCCCAATTTCAGGGACTAATCTTACCTGAGTTTCAGGTTCTGATGCTGTCCAAGTCCCAGTCTCAGTACTGATGCTGATCCCATGATCAGTGTTAGGTACCAGTACTGTACTTGCTTTAAGGTATTTGTATTCTATTTGTATTGGTCACTCTTCCTGTACCAGCAACAATCAGTGGCCCCGACCCTCCATGATCCAGAGGGCAAATGTATGAGGACATATTGAAATAGCAACCATATACACAAAGATAAAATAGCCATAGCAACATGATTACTTGAATATCTAATGCCATGACTAACCTGGTAACAAAATGACAAGCAGATTGAGAGTAGTATGTGCACCTTTGCATATTATGTGAGTATTGGTCCACTGCCCATGAGAGTCGCACTCCGACACACTTCCTGTTTCCTCACTGCGATATCCCGCTTTACACTCATACAGAGCTTTAGAGCCTACATTAATGCTGCCATTCCATAATACTACAGAGTGCAGGGGGAGAGGTGGGGGGGCCACAGTGGATCTCTAACACACACACACACACACACACACACAGACACACACACACACACACACACACACACACACACACACACACACACACA
>JBCNYH010000025.1:5147062-5160421 GCA_039654325.1 Tandanus tandanus
CAGAGTCGGCTGAGATGGGCGCCAGCCTCCCCACGACCCTAATTAGGAATAAGCGGTTCAGAAAATGAATGAATGAACGAATTAATGTTATGTATAGGAGTATCCATGAGGTGATTTTTCCTACACACAGGCACAATGTAATGTATGTAATGTATATTAATAGCTGCACGTCATAGTTCTGACCACTAGATGTCACTAAACTGCAGAGATTTTAATTAAGCAGCAGGATTGATCCTTTTATTTATTTATTTTTTCCTTCAAAAAGTTTCATGTTTACATCACAGTCATATTTATGTATGGCCAGGAATGAAATCCAAACATGTCAACAGACACAATGTTCGCGAGATGTGTTTTTTAAAACACATCAAACCTAAAATAACGATGGTGGAATCAAATGCATTAATACAGCTTTATATTCCCTGGAAGTTAAATGATCCTTCCCTTGGATTATGAATGAGAGTAAATAATAAATTAATTAATGACGCTGAATTAAAGGCGCGTGCGGGTGGTAGCCTATAAATAAGCAGCGCGTGCGGCTGGGGGCTTGATTGCAGCCATGCGGGCGGTGCAGGTGTTGCGGACGGTGTGGACGGTGTTGTGGACGGTGTGGACGGTGTTGTGGACGGTGTGGACGCTGAGCTGCGCAGCCTGGACGCTGTGTGCACTTCTCTCAGGTTTGATTCCAGACTCATTAACCCCAAAACCTGCCTCCAGCTTCAAGCTCAGTTTGTCGAGATAATGGATTAAAACGAGTAAAAGGGCTTGGAGTAGATATCAGACTGCTTACTTTACCTCCACGTGCTGAAGCTGTTTGGTCAGGTGTGATGTGCTGTAACCTTTAACCCCAAACCCACCTTCTCCAAGTCCTCAGGGGGTTACTGTCTGAGTCATTTATAGCATGAAACACACCTGTTATAAGGCTTCTGGAAAGCTCTTTTCTATCATCTGATAGTTGTGTTACAGCCTGATTTCTAAGGAACACTGAACACACTGGGTTATAAGAAGCAGTTCAAGGGCTGGAGGTTTACCTGTGCTCGTGCTCTCGTACCTGAGTCTGGTGTGGAAATGGCTTTGAGGTCTGTGCAGCACACACGCTGTGTGATTTCACTGGGAAAGCCTTGTTTCTGCTGCCAAATACCGAGTGATCTTCTATAGTTTTCATTCTTAAATGGATAAATTGAATATTAGCTAGCTTAACCTACTTTTTAGTGGGTTTTTTTTTTTAATTGGAAAGAATGTTCATGATGTAAAGCACAGAGATGTGACCCTGATCTAGGGCTTTTATAGTTCTACCTGAAATGCCAGCACCTCCACCCTCTGTCACTGGTGGTCTAATGGCACGCTCATGTGCAAATTGCATATTATGAATTTGATTATTGTCTAATATGGACTTTTTTTGTTTTATTTAATTTTTTTAAACCCCTGCAAACAAAGCTGGTGTTTGGGGGGGTTCTGAATCACACGGTCTGTTTGTGGAAGCATGTAAGTGCAACTTCTCCTTAAACTGCTAGATAAATTTTGATGAAACCTCGCACAGATGTAGTGTACCACCTCAAGATGTGCCTGAAGTAAAATAATCTGTGTTATGTTTTGAAAGGGTGAAAATTCAAGTTACTTCATGTTGAGGGTGCGCATTCCGTATGGTGTTTTAGTCCTCCTTTTAAATTTTATTTATTTATTTATTTATAAACACTAGTGGGCTTGGCTGGGATGAAATCTCCTGGTTCTAGAAGAAATCTCCAATTCTGTTTTTGCTAGCATAATCCAAGTCAACTGGTGCAGTGCAAATGATAGTGTTGTAGGCTCCCATAAGCTAGCATCAATGCCTGGTTTGTTTTTTTAATGTTTAAAGCACTAATACAGTAAGAGATGTCCTGGATATGTACTACAGGCCCATAAGAGTCCATAACAATGAGGGCATTAAGGACCTTTATTTTTGAAGAGTTCAGCACCCTATAATTACCTTTTATATAACTACATTACATGGAGTGAAATTGTTGCTGTTCTCTAAAGAGCTGTTAGCTTTTCAGCCCCCTAATTGCCACATAACTCCACTTAAAAGGGTGTGAAAAGGGTTTCTAAATGAATTATTCTACTATATGCATACAAACGCAGACCCACCATTTGTTTCATCTCCCGTCTTGGTATTTCAAGTATCCTCTGGAATTTTATCACATTTATCCTGTTTGTGTTTCACGCCGTAGGGGGCGGTGCGAGCGTTCAGGAGCCTCTGCACTGTCGGCTCGGTTTCACTCCGTGTAAAGATGGCTCGGACTGTGTGCCTAACATCCACGTGTGTGATGGAGAGAGGGACTGCGCTGATAACTCTGATGAAGAGGGCTGTTCCTCAGAGTGCAGCGCCAGTGAGTCTGTAATAAACTAACTTTCTGGTTTGGTTACTCAAGCTTAGCCCATAAACACAGATCCAAACGGGTTTAATTTAATACGTGAAAAGCATGATTTTACAGTTTTTGTTTTGGCATGGTTTAGAGACTCTACAGGATCAAACAATGAATCAGCTCTTGATGAACTGTAAATTTTTTTTATTTTCATCCTGTTGGGAATGATTGTACTGTATGATGAGGCTGTGATGTCAACCTTTGTGTGTGATGTCAGGCCAGTTCCAGTGTTCTCATGGTCAGATGTGTATTGAGAAGAAGCAGTTGTGTGACGGCATAACACAGTGCCAGGACAGATCTGATGAAGTGGGGTGTTTTATGCCGGAAGAGGGCTGCTTTTTCCGCTGCAGCAAAGAGCACTGCCTCTCTGCTTCATTTGTCTGCGATGGAGACCGGGACTGTGAAGATGGCAGCGATGAAGCTGATTGTGGTAGTTCAGAACATTCGTGTTCAGTGCTTTTTAACCTGGAGTGTTTTTGGCTCATTCTTGGTCTCCACTTTTCCTCCATCCAGGTGAAGGTACCTGTGAGACTACAGAATTCCAGTGCAGGAGTGGTCAGTGCGTGTCTATTAGCATGCTTTGTGATGGCTACCCAGACTGCCAGGATCACTCTGATGAGGACGGGTGTGTCTCCCTGGTGGAGTGTGCTGCTGATCAGCGTCACTGCCTGAACAATCAGCAGTGTGTGCTGCAGGAGTGGCTCTGTGATGGCGAGAATGACTGCAAGGACATGTCTGATGAACAGGTAACTTGATCATGATTGGCTCGGGAGAATGATGTGCCTTCCCGATTACATTCTCTGATATTAGTTCCGATATCACTTCCTGTTTGTGTGTAGAACTGTACAGAGTCTGTCGTGCAGTGTGGAGAGTTTCAGTGGCTGTGTGCATCTCGGACTCAGTGTGTTCCTCAGACCTGGCGCTGTGACGGCACCGAAGACTGCAGAGACGAGAGTGATGAGAGAGGATGTAAGTCAAAATGCACTCAAATCAGTTCTGAAAACCTGAACAGCAGTGCAACTCTAAATTATGCATGGATTTGGATTATCATCCCCAACCCCTTTAGAGTTAACCCTGTGATATACAAGTATACCTTGTTGTGCAAGTAACAAACCATTAAGCTTTGGAGGTGATCTGTGCGGTAAGTGTTAGAATGGCACCAGTACAGGGCGGCTCATGAATGTTCATAGAACAAAGTCATTGTTCATTTCCCACTACCTACATGGAGTCAGGCCGCTTATGTCCTAATGTGTCGTGCACTGTTGGCGGCTAGCGTGCACGTGGTTCAGGGGTTTCAAAACTAGTTATAGTGTACAACACGCTGTATAAAATTAGTATTTCAGTTCAATGTCTTGTAACTATTTTTTAATATGGACTTTCATTGAATATGCCTTCGTGGTCAAGAATGTGGCATGAGATCATCTCATAACGGTTATGTACACTGTAACTAGTTTAGAAACCCCCCCACATGCACGCTAGCCGCTAACAGCGCACAACATTAGAACATAAGCAGCCTCCAGGTAGGTAGTGGGAAATGAACGATGACATTATTCTATGAATATTCATGAGCCGCCCTGTACTGGTGCAATTCTAACCTTTACCGATCTGTGCATGGGATCATGTGTAGTAAAAGGTTTTCAGCAGATGCCCACTAGGGGGAGACATTTCATTAACAATGCCAAGCTATAAACTTGGCCATATTTTTTTTTTTTTTTTCAGGTTATTTTAATTAGCGCACTTGTCACCATAATGTAATGGTGCCTGGAGGAAGTACCTTGCACTCTGAATTTCCCTTAAGTTTGCAATTCGGTTGCAAATTTTCAGTGATTGGAGTTTAGTTTTCTTCAGCTGCTTAAGTATTGGAGGCCAGGAGAGTAAAAACATGGAACATGCTTTGGGGTTTGTGTGAAGAACATGTACATCCTGAACTTTTTAGTTACATTTTCATTTATAGAATTTGCCTTCTCCAGAGAGGCTTGAAGAAAAAAAAAAATCTAATTTATACAACTGTACAAACATTATTTTCTTTTGCAGAAGTAATTTGCACTTAAACGCTGAGTAAGCTTTAAAGCTGTGAAATTTGAATATTCCTTAATCAAATATAAGTAAAAACAATTAATTACATTTTGCAAATGTAAGAAATGTAACTGTGGATTTTTAGGCATGTATACTGGTATGTCTTATGCCTGAACTTCAATGATCAGGGATTTGAGTATAGGGGAAGTTGGTATAGATTTTTTGGGATAGAAGCCCCTGACTGATTAACTCTCGTGTAAATGTGAAGAGCTGTAAGGATTCATGTGCCAAAAGTAAAACAGCCAGCCCCATTGTCTACACCTTTTCCCATTCTTACAATTGCACAAAAAACTACTACGTGGATTTAATTTTCTACACCACGGAGATGCACTAAAGCCTTTGGTGAAATCCTGTAGATTTGTTTACACACACGCAAAATAATTTGAAGTTCTGCAACGACCGCTGCTAAGAATTTGCTCAAACAAATGTTATTCCCTCAGCAAATATGTGCATGTCAAGATGTACATGAGAACTACACTGTGTCCATGTACAGTTTGGACACTATTTTATACTAGCTGCAGTAGCATTGCTGGTATTTTCACTTCTGTCAGTTTGTGGCTTTCTTATTTGTGCCTGTGCACATCTGTGTCGAGCAGTTCTTGATATATTGCCATCAGATTGTCAGGGTAGCTACCTGGGACCACAGGCTGAATGGAGTTTATGGAAAGGTAATTGTAGGTCAAGGTCAGAAAAATGGCTGCCAATTGTTTACAGTGGTTAGGGAGCAGCTGGTGAGATTTCCCATAACTGGGGGGCTGTGAGTGTTTAGAGTGTAGTCAAGGGTTTTGGGCCTTGGTTGTACTAGGGCTAGAACCCCTGACCTGAACTCCACATCCTGCTAAAGAAGACTGTTTTAATGACGAGACCTCAAGGTAGCCCAAGCATCTTGTGTTTAAGAGCTGATTTCATGTGGTACACTGAGATGCTGGTCCGGAGTTGCATCCTTATGTTGAGATTTGGATTGTATTTGACTTTGGAGGTGGAGCAGCGCTGAAGAGGTCCTTCTGTGATTTATGCTATAGCATTTGTTTAAAGTGCACCGTGCAACCCTTCTCTCCTCTGAACATGACTGTGTGTAATTGACAGGTCCGCCCTTGTCGTGCCCTCCTGATCAGTTCCAGTGTGACAGTTTGGAGTGTTTGGACCCCTCTCTCCTCTGTAATGGTAACGCTGACTGTGCAGATAAATCAGATGAGGGTGGAGCCTGTACGAGTGACACATGTCCTGACCAATTGCAGTGTGCGCACAACTGCTACAGCACACCCAAAGGAGCAGTAAGTCTCCTGCCCCAAGTCATTTTTCTTCATTAACTCTCAGGTGTTCTAAACTAATCATGAGGTGAGTCTAACTCACTGTAGTTGGGTTATTAAATGAGGGTTTTCTCTTCAAATCTACTTATGTAGCTCTATGGTAATGAAATGGGATGTTTTTAAACTAGTTTTGTTCCTCAGGACAGTATACTCCACTCTGTTAGTCACCATTTTAAAATGAAGGCTGTTTACGTTAAGTTAGTCACAAGTCTCAACTCTTTGGTAATTGTTTTGTGTGTGTTTAGCTTTGCTGGTGCAGGAAAGGTTATGAGCCAGTAGACAGTGGCGTGAAGTGTGTAGATGTGGACGAGTGTGTGAAGACTCCAGATGTGTGTGATCACTCCTGTACGAACTCTGACGGCTCTTACGAGTGCTCCTGTAATCAGGGTTATGTCCTGGAGCTTGATGGACACAGCTGTAAGAATAAAGGTAAAGAGGAAAGCAATATACAAGGTGATTGTGAGTGAGATGACGGAATTTGTACCACATGCATAAAGTGTGTTGCCGCTCATTACTGCAGTGTTTCATCTCTCTGCCCAATGAGTTCTATTTTGATTTAGATAGAACTGTTGACTATTTCAGGAAGCTGTGAGACACTAATCCCCCACTGACCTGTTAATTTCCTGTCCTATGGTTTTAGACAAGGCATACCTGTTGGCCTCAGTACAATCTGACATCTTCCTCCTCGATCTCGGGAGCTCTAGCCTGGATCTTCTCTCCTCAGAGGAACAACCTGTCCTTTCTCTGGATTATGATTGGAAAGAGCAGAAAGTGTACTGGATAAGTATGGATGATAAGGCTGTAATGTGGATTACTCTGGACCAGATGAGCAGAGGAAAGCTAATCCAAGGTACAGACTGACAGCTAAAATTGGCATGATGTAAAAGATGAGATGAACTCCACCTTTAAAAGATGGTGTTGGATTTTGTGTCCTTGTAGGCATACAGGCAGAGTGTATAGCGGTGGATTGGCTGGGACGGAACCTTTACTGGACGGACGTGGCAGAAGGACGGATAAATGTTGTGGGGTTGGAAGGTTTATGGGCGGAGCCTGTGGTCATTGTGGAAGATGACGTAGATGAGCTCGGCTCATTGGTGTTGCTACCTCAGAAAGGGTAAAGGCTTGGTATATAAGCTATAGGAGTATAGCTCATGTAAGCATTTTTAGCGAGTCATGTGTGCAAGGCATTTCCAGTGAATAACTGTTTTTTTTTGCATCAGGGTGATGTTCTGGTCAGAGATGGGTGACGAAGCTCAGATTGAGAGAGCCGGGATGGACGGCTCAAACCGACAAGTGTTGGTGCATCGTTCTCTGCAAAGGCCTGTGGGTTTAGCAGTGGATCTGCTTCAGAACCGGCTGTACTGGACTGACGAGAAACTGCGCTGTATCGGGTCAGCCACACTGGATGGAGATGATATCAAGGTAAATTTCAGCCATATCTTAGTCTGAGCAGGTGCTAATTTAAGTATTGTCTCTTGGATGCTAAATATCTGCATGGTGGCTTGTTAATTCCAAGATTTTAAAAACTCTTGTCATGCAGATCCTGCAGCTCATGGAGACTCTCAGTCCGTTCTCAGTAGCAGTGTTTGGAAATGTGGTTTATTGGTCTGACGCACGCAGAGGAACCATCCATCAAGCTCAGAGGATGACCGGAAAGCAACAAGTGGTTCTGTTCAAACAGCTCCGCCAACCACTCAGCCTCAAGGGAAGTACCACTTTGTCACTTGATGCGCACTGTGGATCGTTCTAGTTGCTTTGTCTCCACACAAATTGTGCTCTCATTTAAGTATTTGGTACCCCACTGGGTGGCTTTATTGTCTTTTATCTGTTTAAACAGGTTATTCATGCCCAGCAGCAGCCAAGTGTTGAGAACCCATGTGTGTCAAAGCCCTGCCCTCACCTGTGTCTCCTAACACCTGGTCTGATGGCAATGTGTAAATGCCCACCTCAGTTTCTGCTCGGAGAAGACGGACTGACGTGTTCCAAACCTGAAGACAGCACCTTCCTTTTGCTTATGTCTCGTACTTCAATCGCACAGGTACACACACCTCCAGCCTTGAAGAAATGGTTTCCATTACCTTTGCTTTGATTAGACTTGCTCATGAAGTTATTTGTGTATGGATATTACAGGTGTACGAACACCGCAGGAGTTCAGGTGTAGGTCTTCAGGATTGGCCAGAGCATCAGAAATTTGATCTCCCTGAACTGAAGACTGCTTCAGCGTTAGACCTGGTCCTGAGTGAGAAGATACTTTACGTTTTAGATTCAGCTGCTGGTTCTCTGGGTCTGTTTAAACTAAAAGATGCTGCCGTAACATGGCATGGGACACTATTTAAACTGAGGAAAGGCTCAGTAGCAGCCATGGCTGTTGATTACATTACACTGAATGTCTTCTGGAGCTCCAGAGATCAGCCTGGTGTGTATGTGAGTTCTGCGAATGGAGTACACACTACTCTGATCATTGACCAAGACATGGTGCGCTCCATCGCGCTGCACCCTCCAACTGGGCGGATGTGTTTCAGTAACACTAAGCTGCAAGGAACAGCAACTTATCTGGAGTGTGCCTTTATGGATGGGAGGAACCGCAGTGTGGTTTGGGATGGAGCTGTTAATCCCATCTCTCTAAGCTTCTCGAATGATGGGGCCACACTTTACTGGGCTGACACTAGTGAGTGATTCCTAACTTTTCTGTTTTGTATGCTGGATAAAGTCAGTTAGGATTGCACTCCAAACATATTACTGTGTTAATATTAAAGACGTGCACGACTTTTACACACAGTTCAGGTAAATGCTGATGTACAGTTCAACATCTTGGTAAATTATAAAAACTAAAGGTACAGTATGTAAGATTAAGCGGCATCTAGTGCTGAGGTTCCAGATGACCTCTCCTGACCTCTCCCCCTTTGAAGCCTGTGTGGCATAAGGCTTCTGTAGAAACATGGTGGTCTCCATGAGAGGAGCTGCTCCTCATGTGGAGATGAACAGCTTATTCTAAGGTTCTGCAAACTCAATGATGTTTACTGATTACAGATTAATGAACTTCTTTATTGATGTACTTAAATTTTGCTGATTAATCCTCCAATGTTGCACACTTAAAAAAAATAAATAAATAAAAAAACATTTATTCCACCAACATACTCTAGTAAGCAAGACAGCAAGCTGGCTTCATAGCAGAGCCCCATAAGCATAGAACATGTTCCGTGTCCATGCTTCCACAGGGAACACAAGGCTGCCATGCCACCAATTAAAGATAACACCTAAAAAAAAAAATAAAGGCTCATACATCACCATTCAGATTCGCACAGAATAAAACAGTCAAGCTCGGGGAGGCAAACCAACACTAAACATTAACGGTAATATGGAACATGAACTCACACAGATTTTTAAACAAAAAAAAAGACCGGCTGTACAAATGAATGTGGACATGTCTGAGTGAAAGGTGGTCAAAAGAAACTTGGCATTAACCTTTGCTGCTTTCTCCCCAGACCATAGTCGAGAAAAGCAGGGGTGACTTATGTCCTCTAGGGTTGAAGCTGATTGAGCCCTTAAAGGAGCTGTGCTATTCTTAATACCTATCCATAGAGATCTATTGGATCTGAATTGGTTTTGCGTGCATGTCGTAGAACACCGTTTCTACAGAGGGTCTTTTCAGAATCATGAACACCATGGGGTATGCTGCTGTAGGAAAATCTACAGCCAGTTACGGTCCAATATGAAATAGTTAGCCTACCAAATTTGATATTTCCTATAGCGCACTTCCATTTAAACCTGCTGATAAAGTATCTTTATCTATTTATCTATTTAGCATCACACTTGCCTCTCTGAAGTTAAATATGCAGCCTGGTTATGTGGTGTATGGAACAAACTTGTACATTCTTGTATTTTGACATTTTTGTGCTGCAGGTCTTGGACTCATCACCTCAATTAGAATTGATGGATCTGCCCACAAATCACTGAGTTGTGAGGAACCTGTAGTGGCATTTACATTGGCCAACAATGTCCTTGTATGGCTCACAAAGACTGGTACACGATCCTTCATTTCCATTCCACTGTGGTTAATTTAGAAGTGGAAGACCAGTTTAATGAGACCTTTTTCTTTGCAGATTCCACAAAGTGCTGGTTCAGTGAGGATCATCAGACAGCAACGATGTGGTTTAAGGTGAAAACGGAAGTACTGGATATCAAGGCTTTCCGTGGACCCAGTCAGAATGGTGACCAAGGTTCTTTTATTTATCTACATCTGCTGTGTTCTGTATGGCGTTAAATACAAAGCTTTTTAGTAGTACTGGAGTAGATTTTAATGTCATAATGCACAAAGCCATTTCACCTTCATGAGAAACTTTGATGTATATTATAAATGTGCACTGGCATAAATTTACTCCATTTGTTCATACAATTGGCCCTTAGCTTTGCCTTAAATTACAAGTGTATTTAATGGATAATAAAATTTTGGACCTCTTTCATGTAATTAAATTTAAGTATTTTTTTAATTTTTATTTTAATATATATGGTGATTATTACAGAGACTATGGTCCTTCATCTTCTGTGTTTCAGCCACCAACTTGTGCTACAAAGAAAATGGTGGCTGCAATCAACTGTGCTTAGCATATCCTGGTGGAAGGACATGCCGCTGTGGGCGAGGTTTCCTCCCCATTAACGAGAAGAGCTGCACAGCTGACCCACTATGCCCATCAGGAACCAAGCCATGTCTCCGTGGAGAGGAATGTGTTGACCAAGAGAAGTTCTGTGATGGTCATCCAGACTGTCCTGATGACTCGGATGAGATCTGTGAGGAAATTGTCTAATTTATAAAAATACAATGGGGAAACTTTTTTTAAACCTCTTTCAGGAGGTTGTTTTTACATCTGCTAGGCTGTTTGTATGCAACAAAGTATGCATGGGACTTTTAGATTTTAAGAGTGTGATGTGGTACAAGTAAACCATTGAATTTTTGGAGGTGATCCATTCATGGAATTGTTATTCCCAAAAAATTCTCTTTAATATGGGGCAAAATGTACATTACATGACTATGCTGCCCTCTAGTGGTTAGCATGTCAGCCTCACAGCAAGGAGTCTCATGTTTGTGGAGTTTGCATGCTTGAGTGGATTTCCTCCCCCTAGTCCAAAGACCGGTGCATTAAGCTAATTGGATGTTCCAACTTGACCCCCCCCTTTTGATTTCAGGTGTCCAAGACCAAGCTGAACCTGCTAAGGGTGTTGAACCAAAAATTACTCCCCCCTCAACCTCTCGACTTCCAGGGCAAAGAGCTTCTAATGGTTCGGTTGTGGTGAACAAGAACTTCAGTTCTAACTTGTCTCCAAAATCCTCTCATCCAGTTCCTGATGCAGTGGACACTTCTAAATCTCACATGCCTGACTCGAATGACCTCAAGGTGGAAAATGTGGATGCACCGTCATGTGAGACAAGTCTGTGTAATGGGAATGGTGTGTGCGTGGTGTTGGATGGCGAGGCGACATGCGAGTGTGCACTGGGTTATGGAGGAGAGAACTGTGAGCAGGAGATTGGAGGGCTAATGCAGGGGCCGGTCGTTTACACCATTGCAGGACTGGCGGCTGGCGTTGTCCTAATTGGCGTGATTGTTGGAGTTATAAAGAAGAAAGCGGCAAGTCGGAGGTACATGATATAGCTAATGCACTGCACTTACTCTAGTATACTAGTCTAATACATTTCTGAGCATATAGAGGTTTTATTAAGGGGATGGTAAGTGGTTCAAGATGACCAAGAGCTCTAACTTGAATGTGTGTTTGCAGGCAAGCAAGACCTATTGTGAGGGAAACGAACTTGAGGGATTTGTCAAAGTCAGCAGAGACCTCACCCACCCAACAAAAAAGCAGATCAACTGATCCTGAGAACCCAGAGGTGTGAAAGTTGGAGAGCTTAACTCTATGCTATACTGGTGTGTGTGAATATTAGTCTAACACTGACTTCCTCTCAGCCACAGGATGGGATGTCATCAGGTGATTAGGTCACGTCAAGCTTCCTGTGCAGCATCTTTATGAAATAAAATTGCTGCTGTTTGAACATGGCTTTTGAAATTTATTTCCAGTGGTAACCTGAAATGTCAGTTTGGATAGCTTGCTTGTGCAGATTACAACCTTGTACAATGATTTTAAGGTAAAGACTGTACAATGGTACATACCAGATCATGTTTTAAAAAACAACCGAACCACTCCAGTTTTAAACTACTCTGTAGATCGAAACACGGTGTAGTGGTTAGAACTTCTGCCTCACAGCAAGAAGGTCCTGGGATTGGGTGTTTCTGTGTGGCGCCTGCATGGGTTTCTCCGAGTACTCCAGTTTCCTCCCACAGTCCAAAGATGTACACATTAGGTCAAATGGCTGTTCCGATGGCTTGGTAAACCGTTCGTGGTGTACCCTGCATTTCTCCCAGTGACCCCAGTAGGAGTAAGTGGTTCAGCAAATGAGTGAGGGGAGAGTAGATCCTAGACCAAGATGCACCATCTTTACTCATTTCAAATAGCTACAGGTGTGTGTGCTCCAGTAACAAAACAAACTATTCTAATTATGGATGAATTTAACTATTTAATGACACAAATGTACAGGAATCTTTTAATCCAATTTAAATAGGTGAACTTCATATGGTTATTTTATCTTGTGTGGTTGTAGAATTTTTTTTTTTTTAAGATTGAGGTTGATGTTGGCTGACTTTCAGGATGTTTTCTATATTAACGAGTTGTCCAATCACGAGTTGGCTAGCATGATCAATTTGCTTAGCATGAATTGTAACTGCTTTCTACTAATGGGATGGTAGCCTAGCAGATTGGCCAATCAGAACGTGTGACTGCTCAGATCCAGTGGCTACAGATGTGGAATATCACGAGCCAATCAAATCCCACTATTCCCATGTAATGCATATACTAATCAGGATTATCCCTTCTGGACATACAGTATCTCCATCTGTAGTAGCACTAATTCCATCAGACATGCTACCCAGCCAAGGAAAATGTTGCACTCTTTTGTCATACCACCTTTAGCCTTGATTACATTGTGTAATCATAATTGTTGCTGCAGTTGGTCAGGTCGAGGCTCAGCAATATTAATGTGGCAAAATGAAGTCAGCTGATGAGCTGAATGAGCAGGTTATCACATCAATGGACTTTTTCTTCCTTGATGGCACAGATATGAAATGGGGACTTAAATAATGAAAGAGTGGTTCAGGGAGCATGAGGAATCATTTTCACGTATGTATTGGCTCCCCAGAGTCCTGACCTTAACCCTATTGAATATTTTCGGGATGTGCTGGAGAAAACTTTATGGAGTGGTTCAATGTTCCCATTAATTCAAGACGTCGGTGAGAAACGAATCCGACACTGAACGGAAATAAATTTATGATCAAGTTGTTTTTTTTTTTTTTGTTTTTTTTTGTCAGGCAGAGTTTTTAAAGAATTTCACGGGAAGACAACATTCTAGGACAGGGGTCTCAAACTCAATTTACCTGGGGGCCGCTGGAGGCAGAGGCTGGGCCGCATCAGGTTTTCCACAAGAAAAGCTTTGTTTTTAAATTTTCAATCTTCTCAAATCTCTTTATTTT
>JBCNYH010000025.1:5160661-5176996 GCA_039654325.1 Tandanus tandanus
CAGTAACATTAAACTTTCATATTAAGGCGGGGGCCACAAACTATCGTCCTGCGGGCCGCGAGTTTGAGACCCCTGGTCTAGGATGACCTGCTTCCTCCAGGGATCTAGATTTTAATTTTTTTCAAAGGATGTTGGGTTACACTCGACCCCTGATTCTACCTACCCCGGTTTAAATGATACCAGAAGCAGCAGACAAAGTGTGGATGAGCCAAATTGTCCGGGAGGGTTTCGGCAAGGACAGATGTTAGTTGGTGTGTGCGTCAGTTTGTTTACCGCAGTCAGCAGTACACCCAGGCTTTCCCTTGTTACTTTCCACGGTTTTTTTGGTGGTGGTTCCACTACTGGTTCTTTCCTGTTTATTACTCCTCTGTGCCTTTACTTACTGGAAATGAAAAGCTTTACTTTCACTACAGCCAGCTTATGTTTATGGTTTTATTTTATTATTAATGGCACTGACTCTGAGGAACTGATGTATCAGCAGAAGGCTGTATTCCAACATCGCTGTGATTTCATTCCACAATGAAATTATACAGCACGTTTATTATTCTTCAGCACTATATGAAACTTGGGATTAACACAGTCATCTCCACCTTGAGGCCTTTTCACATTGAGCATGTTTTTTTTTCTTCTTCTTGTGCTTAATTTGTGGAATGTTATATTTTATTTAGAACGACTATCCCGAAAATGAACACATTCACATCAGAGACGAAATTCCATGAGTGGAAAAATGACATTTATTTATTTTTGCCACAGAACAGCATTCAACCAATCAGAGCTTTGCTTTTTGAAACATCACACCTGACGGCTGAAGGAAGATTTCCGAGACTCAGGTTTATTTTTCTATATAAAGTCTCAGTATCCAGCACTATCTGACAGGCGCAACAAATTTTACGAACTGACCCACGGATATCCCCCAATAGGTCCGAAAGAGTTTAATCTCCTGGACTAAGCAGTGAAACTAACCACGTTCTCGCCTCATTCTCAGAACAGCACGGACCCAAAATGTTCTCTATTTTCCCCGTTTTCTTGTAAAAGTGCAAACACCAGCTCATTCGACGACTCCACTGGCAGTGGCAGCTCAGTGGTTAGGGCTCTGGATTAAGCTCTAGTACCACCAAGCTGCCACCCTCAATTGCTCAGTTGTAAAAAAAAAAAAAAAAGGATAAAATGTAAGTCACCCTGAATAAGGGTGTCGACCAAATACTGTAAATGTAAACAACTAGTTTAGCAGCGTGCTCACACGAGTGCATCGTGTTCAATGTGGATATAATCTTAGTTAAATCTGTCAATGTGTTTTTAGTTTTCTCTCACATTCTTTATTAGCATCACGCTGGATGTAAAAAGGCCTTGAGGCTGAGCAGTTTAAATAACGTCGAGTTAATCATGGAGATGTTTGAAAGGAGGAGGTTGGAAGGTGGAGATGTTTGAAAGGAGGAGGTTGGAAGGTGGAAATGTTGTGAGGAGTGGATGTATTTCAGGCTGAGGTTGTTGATCGGAAGCTGCTTCAATCCTGAGAGGTGTTGTAGGAGCCGCAGTCGCTGCACTTCATCCCCAGCACGTGGAAATCTACGATGCAGCGGTTCTGACAGTCGTTACACAGGATCTGCATACACACACACACACAGCTGATGTACAATGTACAAGCATGGCACACCTGTATATCGTTTTTTTTTTTTAATGTCATGTTCAGGTGTGACTCATATTGGTGTAGCAAGAAGCCCAAAACCGTGACTGTGTCAACGTGCAGCAACACGGCGATTAGGGACTACCTTCACTTTCCGATCCTTGAACTCGGGTGGCATGGGTGACTGAGCGATCTCCAGATCTCTCTCCTCCCAGTACTCTGCCATATTTAGTGCAGAGTGCATGCAGAGAGGACATCGATACGCACTAAAACACACACACGCGAACTTATTTATTCCTTACAAATATCAGGTAATAGCATTATAATAGATTATTGGCATATGTTGTGTAATACACACACGCCTCAGGACTTACCCGTTTCTGCACATTAGCTCGAAACATGTCCTACAAACATACAAGATACGCACCTCAAATATATCCTCCTCCACAATAGTCACCACTAACAAGCTTTTTTGTGAACATTCTGTATAATAACAGAGATAAAGCTGTGTGTGTGCTGTGAGGTAGGTAAGGTGTTGAATAAAGTGTGTGTCTCTGACTTGTGCAGCAGGTGACCACAGGGCATGACGTGAGCGCCGATCCTGGATGTGTGAATATCCTCCATGCACACAGCGCAATCCTGCCTCGACACGTTCTCCACACACTGACGTCACACACACAAAAAATATACATCACAAATAAATCCATTCATTTTACAGTCCAACACAAATTGCATGTGATTAGCATCCTGACCTTGTGTTTGCCCTGAAGATCGTTAGCTAGACACAGATTGCACTTTTCACAGTGGAAGAACTTCTCCCTCGGGCCGATCCTACAGACAAGAGTAAACAAAACAATTATAATACAACCATATGAAACCATTCCTGATTCTGGAATTAAAGTCCCATCTGATATGTGGGCATCAGAGAGAGAGGAAGCAAACCCGGGACTGCAGGTCCGGCCTCCTCGAGAGGATGTGAAAGAGTCTGCACCAGCTTCCACTTCCTAGCATTCATCTCACCAACATTAGGTCCGTACTCTACAAAAAAGACGAACTGAGACCTGGCTTTACCTGCAAATCCACAACATAGCAATGTAGCTAACATGCTACATTCTACACTGCAGGAAGAAAGACTGGTGAGAGTAGAGAAGGGGGCTCTGTATCTACATACGCAGTGACTGGACTAACAGCAGCACCATTATGGACTTGCTCTAGATTTAGACTTCATGTCAGTCAAATGCAGAATGTTTTTTTTCCTGTCCCAGGAGCTAACAGTACTGACAGTCACATCTGTTTACATTTAACCGGATGCTAGAATTAGCAAAGCTCTCACCCACTTGGCTAACTCTGTAACCAAGCAGCAGTGGCCTCATCCTGACATCATAAAGCGGGGGGCTTTAATCAGGCAAACCTGAAAATGGTGCTACCCAGGTTTTACCAGAATATAAAGTGTCCAACCAGGGGAATGAATTCCACTCCCCCACCTGTGTCAGTCAGACCACCTCTCGCTGCTGCTTGCTCCAGCTTATACTCCTCTCAGGAGAAGAGCAAGACCATCCATAAAGACTGGGTCGGCAGATGCACTTCAACTACAGTAGTTTTGCATAGTGGGATTTATTTGAACATCAGGACAAACACACACAGAGAAAGTTCTCTCCAACATCAAGTTTTGCATGGGGAACGTCACTGTGGACAGAACCGCCTGGGTTCTCTAATCAGAAACCCTGGATGACTGGCCAGGTCCGTTCACTGCTTCACGGGACACTACCTTCAGGTCAGGTGACAAAGCACTGTACAGTGCCACTCGTGGCGACCTGAAGAAGGGAAGGCGGACTACAAGAATAGGATTGAAAATCAGCTCTCAAACAATAACTCAACATTAAGGGGGCTCTGAACCACCTGGAACATTTACATTATACCACAGTGCGATTTACAAATATATATCATACTGACAAGTGTTATATACATATTCACTCTTTGTGACAAGTGCAATATACTTACTTACTAGTGCAATAATATGAAACTGTGTATAGGGTTCATGTGCAATTTTCTTTCAAGCACCTTATGTTGATCCAGCCAAACTTCACTGTACTGCATGTACTGTATAAGGTTTCTATTCTATATGTGGTGTTAAAACACACACAGTTTTACACCCCAAAGTGCACTCCCAAGCTTTGAGAAAGATGCCAAGAAGGAAACACTCCTCTCACCTGCAGATTCCACACGGATGACAGTGGAACTGCTTCTTGTCTTTATCGTAGAGGTGACAGATATCGCAGTAGTAGTCGCTGAACGTCACACCGCAACCCTGACACACCTGCTGAACCTGGAAACCAGAGGCTGAGGGTCAGACACAGCTTCCTCACCGCTCTTAGTGAACACAAATCACTGTGTAAACCAGGAGTTAAGACGAGGTTGGCGCATTTTTCTGCTTCTGAGCTTCACCTCTTGGACGAAGTCACACCCAGCACATTTCACCTCTTTGACCTGAAAACGGTCCATCTTGTGATCTTCCTCATCATCATGGCAAAGACGACATATATAAAACTTCTCACAGCAGGGAGCCTAGACAGCACAGCAAAGCACACAGAGAGAGAGAGAGAGAGAGAGAGAGAGAGAGAGATTCATCACACTATCTTACTAATTCACGGTATCTGCAACTGTTATCTGTTTTATAACCGACTGAATAACTGAATATATTAATTTTAAGGTTTGGTTTTATCCTTAAACATAATGTTTTTTTTCTTTTAAGTAAATAAAACCCACTAATAAACAGCGCTAACATGTAAACAAACTAGCTGCCTAACCAGATTAAAAGTCCTCCTGTCTAATATTCGTATATACAAGACTTAAATCACACATTTACGCCTTTCATTTTACACGTACATCTGTTTTTAACCAAATGTTGAATATATGGAGACAGAATAAAGAAATATCACTCACTTTTAATAAACATTTGCGGACATAATGCTGACACCCTCTAGCAGTGGCCGCCATGTTTCATTCAAAAGCGCCGAACTTTATTTAAACTGCACACCAGAGACACCGAGTTCAGTCCAAACACTGTTCCAACTCCATATTGATCTGCACGTCAGATATATAGTATAAATCTTGTAATGTATTTTTTAATCTGGAGAATATTTCTTTATGAAGAAGAAATTCTGCATTAATTTCACATGTAGATTACATTTTAACAGACAAACAGGGTTGGGAGAATTACAGCATAACAACCCAGCAGCATCACCTCTTATATGATCCAGATATTTTCAGGAGTTATGCAGTACATAGTAAAACTACTGGTTTGTATATTTCAGCTAACAACAGCAGTTTATCTAACAACTGAGGGTTAAGGGCTCAACAGTGGCACCCTGGTGGTACTGGGGCTTGAACCCCTGACCTTTGTATCAGTAAGCCAGATCCTTACCCAGGGTTTACTACGGGGCACGTTGATTTGAGAGAATGGTAAGGAGTGTAGGGGGTCGTGGGAAAAGCATTGGCACTACGGTAAAAAGGAAAAAAGGCGTCTTGGCCCACACCTTCCAAACTGTACGTCACAACCTTATATCCACACGTTCACTGGACTAAGCTGAATCACCCTTCAACCATTCCTGCCTTAAAAATAAACATTTTCGCCAAAAAATAAAAATAAATAAATATATATATATATATAAATAAATAAAAATATGCAGAACCTACTTTTTCAAACTCCTACTAGAGTTTTTGCCCAATCTGCATGAAGGCCACTCACTGTAACATCACTTCTTTATGAAATTGCGGTTCTGTGACATCATCACTTCGCCTTCACAGATTCATATCCCCCCCTCTCTGGAACACCATGCCCTCTATATCACCATCACAAGTCTGTTGGGCTTTTACACCCGAGCCAAGTGGCTCATCAGATCCCGGTTTCTGTAGCGTGAAGCGACTAGGAGTTCAACTCCTCCTGGATGGTACGCTGGTCCATCGCAGGTTACCTTCCCAGTATTTGTACTGGTACCCATTTATACTGCTGGGTGGACAGAGGCACACTTGTGGTTAAGACCTTGCCCAGGGGTCTAAGCACAGTGGGGGTCCAACGGGGATTCGAACCCATGATCTCTTGATCGTGAGCCCTGCACCCTAACTGCTGCGCCACCGGCCCCTTAGGTGTACAGAGGCCTGTTAGAATTAATAAGAGTTGTATTCTGTATAGTCACAATTTATAAGTATTCCTGTATCTGTAAAATCATGTTTGTACATAGGCTTTCTCAGACATTCCAGCTTACACAGGAAACTCCCAATCTAGTCTCCCCAGTTCTGTGAGAAAGACAGCAGTCTCCATTGTATACTTGGTGATAAATTCTGTTAACCCATAACGAGGCCATAAAGCAGAGGATCTAAAAGGTTAAAAGGTTAAATTACTGATAAATGTGGCAGGATGTATATTGTACTCCTTGCACGCCCTGTGATGTCAAGCAAATGTCAAGAAAGATTTACATTTTACAGCATTTGGCAAACACTCTTATTCAGAGTGACTTACAATTTTCATTTTTAATTCAACTGAGCAATTGAGGGTTAAGGGCCTAGGTCAAGGGCCCAACAGTGGTGATAGTGGGGATTACACCCGCTGACCTTCGGATTAGTAACTCATTACCTTAACCACTAAGCCACCACTGCCCTATGAAGAAAATCAATCATGGGGCCCCCTAGTGGCACAAGACGTGTGCGTAGGTTTGGCCTGAAGATAACATGATGGACATGCAAACAATAAAACTAGCAGTCAGATGAGAAATTGGGGCTCACTCTGTCTGGTTGTTAGGAGAAGGTGGTTGGACTCAGACACTGAGTGATGCCTGTGGCCATGATGCAAGATCACATGTGTTTTAAACTTATTTCATTTTATTGTATTAAATTACTAAATTGGGAACTGATTGAATCTGTTTGGTCTTTCACACATCAACGAGCACGAAGAACTGGTAACTGGAACTCCTAACAATACCATTTTCAGCAACTATCATACTTGTGTTCCAGTGGCACATTGTGTTAGCTAATCCAAGTTTGTCATGTAAAAGTCTAATTAATAATTAAAAAAACCCTTTTGCAATTACAAAAGCATAGCTAAAATTGTTGTTCTAAATAAAGAAGCAATGATACTGCCCTTCTTCCAGTTACTTGAATATTTGGAGAATCAGCATTTGTGGGTTTGATTATAGACTCAAAATTGCCAGGAAAATACAAACAAACAAACTTTCTTCTGAAATCGATCAGGATATATTTGTTTTGAAAAATGATAACTATTCCAAATGAGAACCTGACAAGAAACTGAAGATCTCGTACGACAATGTTTCCCAATCCCTTCACAGAACAGCACAAACTGGCTGTAAAATGGATAGAAAGAAAAGTCTAATGCAATGGTGCACAGCTGAGCAAGAGTATATCAGAGTCTCTAGCTTGACAGGTCCTCAAACTTGACAGGTCCTCAATTGGCAGTTTCATTAAATAAAATCCGCAAAACACCAGTCTCAATTTCAGCAGTGTAGAAGCGACTCCTGGAGTTGCAACAAAAAAGCCATGTTTGAGACTTATATATTTGAGGAAAAGATTAAGATGGGCAACAGAACACAAACATTGGACAGCGTAAGATTAAAAAAAATGTGTGAAAGTTTAAAATGTTTGGGTCATAAAAGGAGAACAAGGTGCAATATAAAGAAATGCTCGAGGAGTGCTTGATGCTATCTGTCAAACATGGTAGGGAAATATGTGATGGTATGGGGTGCTTTGGTGGGGTGTTTTCAAAACAAACAAACAGGCTTATATGCATTTTTGAAAGTTACAATTGTGTAAAACTGCACATTTTGCTCCCAAAATGAAGGTGTAGCTATGAAGCAAAACTTTTTTTTTGAAAAGAGAAATTTTCAGTATAAAAAGAAAAGCGTATCTAAGTACCTTTGCCTTGTGAAAGGATAATTGTAATTTGATTAAAATAAAAATATTGAATCATTGAAATTTTTTTTTTTCAAATATTAATCCTTCTTTATAAAAATTTCTGCTTATGATAACATCACTGATTGCTATTGTGAAGCAACACAAATATGCACGAGTTGTAAATGGTTCATTGTCTTAATGAAGTGTACACCACTATTTATATTTACAGGGTACTCCCTGGACAGCTCACCAGGCCATAGCAGGGCAGAGACACGCTGAGGGCAACCCAATGGCCTACTCTTTACGAAAGTCAGCAATGGTTCTTTTACATGCCTCTCACCACAGACAGTGAGAGACATGGCTGGCCTTTGATAACCCAGTCAGCTGCACTGGGGGGACAGCAGTGACAACTCGGTGATAGTGGAGCTTGAACCCCCGACCTTCAGATCAGTAAGCCACCACTGCCCCAGTGAATCATAAAATGTTCAGGAAAAAGTAATTCATGAATATCGATATTTTTTTTTAAATTGTACTAATACCTGCTTTTTCATTATGTAATTTAATTTCTGTAACTTCAATATTCTAGGTGCAAAAAGGTCCAAGGAAACACAATGTTGAAAATGTTTTCTTAGAAGTAAAAGTTTCTAAACTCAATAAAGATAATTTAACATTCTAAATCATCTTCAAAGTAAATTTTCTGCCAATAATTTTTGTACCAAGTTCTTGCAAATGTGGTAAATAAAAACTTACAAAATAAAACACTGCACCTAAGGGCCCTGGTCACACATTGACAATTTAGCCAGTGTATGCCGACATATGAGAAATTTGATGAATAAGTTATGGGTAAGTCATCTCTCTGCTGTGGCTCCCATGGCCTCCTGATCTCTGCACAACAAAGTCCGGTGGCTGTCCAGAGGGGAGGTACGAAAATGGTTAGCTATATGTCTGGAGCCCATAAAAACTTTTCAGGAAAGCAAAAGGGTTCACCTCTTTTGATAAGTACTCTTCTGGTACACTGCTTCACTTCCTCTCTTTGAGAGAAAAGAAGCACAAAGAAGCACACAATCAGTTCATTATGAGTATTTTCAGTGTGCCATCATCGCACAGCAAACTGCATTTCAGGAAAGATTATGTGAGTTTAGGGAGGAAAAAACATATTATCCTTCCCCATCACTCCTCTGAATGTCAATCCAACACTGTTGAATATGACTGCATTTACAGCTGTAAGTCAGCCAGATCTTGAGCTCGACCTGGCCGACATAAATGACAAAGACGTGTGGGTGTCTAAGTTCAGAAGCTTGACAGCTTATCTTGAAGGTGTTGCTTGTCAGAAGGTGATTCCTGCTCAGAAGCACAAATAGAGTGAGACTGAAAATCTCAAATTGGACAAACTTGTTTTCAATACATGGAGTACGATTCCCGGCAATCCTGTGTGAAAATGAAAGTGATGTCTTACAACCCTGATATGGAGACGCTCTGCAGTGAGGTTCAGGAGCCGAACTCACATTAGCCAGGTGAAAGAAATAATTTAATGAGCTATTCTATTGAAAATATATGTTTTATATCAGACCCTGAATTGATGTAATTCTGAAGGAATTACGCACACTGAAATAGATATTAACATAAAAACTGGCATATTTTTTTTTTTTGCGCTTATTCATGAAAGTGAATATGCCGTGAGATTTTACAATGTCGGTGCAGGCAGATTTCTTTTAACTTAATAGATCCTCAAATAACGGAATGGCTCAAAAAGGCCTGCATTGTATATTTTAGATGAAAATTAATTTATAAGTGCCAGTGTCTTTTTCTTTCAGAGTTCAACGTAATGTGGTGTTTTGTGTTGTTTCGATTGGAAAATAAAAGTCAATAAATTTCTGTTTATAGTTTATTCATTTCATAAAAGTAACACCCTATCATTCTGATATGTAAAGCATAAGTTTAAGGAAACTATATACAGTGCCTTGCAAAAGTATTCACTCCCCTTAGCTTTTTACCTATTTTGTTACATTACAACCTGTAATAGAAATGTTCTTTTAATCTGAATATTATGTCATGGATCTGCACAAAATAGTCTAAGTTGGTGAAGTGAAATGAGAAAAAAATATATTAAAAAATAATTTTTAAAAATAAAAATCTGAAAATTGGCACGTGCATATGTATTCAACCTCTTTGTTAGGTAGCCCCTCAAAAGTTCTGGTGCAACCAATTACCTTCAGAAGTCAAATAATTAGTGAAAGTCCACCTGTGTGCAATTTAAGTGTTACATGATCTGTCAGTATAAACGGATATAAATGGAAAGAAAATGGTACCACAACAAACCTGCCAAGAGAGGGCCGCCCACCAAAACTTACAGACCGGGCAAGGAGGGCATTAATCAGAGAGGCAGCACAGAGACCAAAGATAACCCTGAAGGAGCTGCAGAGTTCCACAGCAGAGACTGGTGTATCTGTGCATGGGACCACAATAAGCCGTACACTCCATAGAGCTGAGCTTTATGGAAGAGTGGCCAGAAAAAAGCCCTTATTTAGTGTTAAGATTAAGAAGGCACGTTTTGAGTTAGCCAAAAGGCATGTGGGAGACTCCCCAAATGTATGGAGGAAGGTGCTCTGGTCAGATGAGACTAAAATTGAACTTTTTGGCCACCAAGGAAAACGCTATGTTTGGTGTAAACCCTACACATTCCATCCCCACAGTGAAACATGGTGGTGGCAGCATCATGCTGTGGGGATGTTTTTCAGCAGCAGGGGCTGTGAAACTGATCTGAGTCGAGGGAAAGATGGATGGCGCTAAATACAGGGATATTCTTGAGCAAAACCTGTTTCAGTCTGCCTGCAATTTGAGACTGGGATGGAGGTTCACTTTCCAGCAGGACAATGGCCCAAAGCATACTGCTAAAGCAACACTCGAGTGGCTTCAGGGGAAACATTTAAATGCATTAGAATGGCCTAGTCAATGCCCAGACCTCAATTCAATTGAGAATCTGTGGTCAGACTTTAAGATTGCTGTTCACAAGTGGAAACCATCCAACATGAAGGAGCTGGAGCAGTTTTGACTTAAGGAATGGGCAAAAACCCCAGTGGCAAGATTTGGCAAGCTAATAGAGACTTATCCAAAGCGACTTGCAGCTGTAATGGCCCAAAAGGTGGCTCTACAAAGTACTGACTTTAGGGGGGTGAATAGTTATGCACGCTGAAGTTTTCTGTTATTTTGTCCTATTTGTTGTTTGCTTCACAATAATAATTAAAAAAAAATCACATCTTCAAAGCTGTAGGCATGTTCTGTAAATGTAATGATGCAAACCTTCAAACAATCCATTTTAATTCCAGGTTGTGAGGCAACATAACATGAAAAATGCCAAAGGTAGTGAATACTTTTGTAAGGCACTGTATATAAAATGCAGAGCTAAAAACCCTGTCAGCAACTTTCATATTCTAAATTGCACATTGTGTTCTACACGTATAGTGCACTTTATTTCATGTCTTAATTTATTGCACATACAACATTTATTGTGTAGCAGCTGTTATTATTCAGTGGTTCTGGGGGTGTAGTATGTCCTTCCCTCCTCAATGTCCCTAGACACCAGTCTGACAGCAGCAGGAAAGAAGCTGTTGTAGGTAGAACTGGGCCCTATGAGTGGGGATTTTCTCTGGCCTGTGCTGTCTGAGATTGTACCCTGAATCTCTCCAACTAAACAGAGCATTACCAGGATGATGTTTATCCTTAAGGATGCACTGTGGACTTCTTCTGCAGTGATGTGTGAATATAGTGCTGATGATTCTCTCAGCTGTCTTGATGACCCGTTGAAGTGACTTCCTCTCCGCTGTGGTGGTGTTTCCGTACCACACAGTGATTCCACGGGTGAGGATGCTTTCCACGTGTCCTCTGTAGGCTAGTGTTAAAGGGTAACGACTAAGCTCAGCCTTCTTCAGCAGCCTGATAAAGTACATGCAGTTCTAGACTTTTCTTACAGTCTCCAAAGTATTCTTGGCCCAGTTCAGGTTTTCAGAAAAATTTGAACTTGAAGCTATCAGCACGCTTTACTACTGTCTGATGGTAAGCGGCTGCAGAGGGGGCCCTACCCCTGAAATCTAGGATAAGCTGTTTGTTTTTTTCTGTGTTGAGGAGCAGATTATTGTCTTCTCCATAGAGAATGATTCTGTGGACCAGTTCCCTGTATGCAGATTCATCTGTTCCTCTAATGAGACCCAGGATGGTTGTGTAGTATGCATACTTAATAATGATATTACTGCTGGTGGTGGAGACACAGTCATGAGTGTAAAGTGAGAAAGGTTTGGGGCTGAGACAGCAGCCGTGTGGTGTTCCAGTGCTGATTTTGATCTCTGCAGAGACCTTGTTTCCCATCCTCACCACCTGTGTTCTGTCAATGAGGAAGTCCATGATCAAGTTCCGGGTAGGTGTTGGTACCCCCAGATCTGTCGATTTCCCAAACAGTTTCATTGGCCTTACAGTGTTGAAGGCAGAGCTGCAATCCAAAAAGAGTACTTGTGCATATGTGTTGTTAATGTCCAGGTGTTGTAGCGCTGAGTGGAGGCTCAAAGCGACCGTGTCATCCACTGATCTATTTGGGTGGTGGGCAACTTGTAGAGGATCTACAGCATCCGGGACCACAGAGTTGATGGAATGGAGAACTAGCTTCTCCAGACATTTCATGGCTACATATGTAATTGCCACTGGTCTGTAATCAGTCATGGTGGATAAATGATCTCGTTTCAGGACAGGAACTATGATAGATGATTTAAAAATGTGCGGTACAGTTTCCTGCTTGAGAGAGGTATTAAAGATGCCAGTTGCTCAGCACAGGCCTTTAGGACTCCTTGTGCCACTCCTTCGGGTCCAGCAGCTTTCTGGGAATTTACCCTTTTAAATGCTCTAGGACTTGTATATGTGACACTTGGAGTACAGTCTCATCTGGGCCACATTGGGACTTATCCCCATTGTTTATAATACATAATACATACATACATTGTTGGGTATTATCCCCATTGTTTCTGTTAAACCTTGCATAGAACCTGTTTAGTGTGTCTGGTAGGATGGAGTCACAGACTTCCATACTACTAAGATTAGTCCTGTAGTTTGTAATTGTCTGTATTCCCTGCCACAGATTTGTAATATTATTGTCCCTGTAACAGCTCTCCAGTCTCCAGGGAGTATTTCCTTTTGCCAGCCTTGATAGATTTTTGTAGCTCGTACCATGCATGCTTGTACTCCATGATGTCGCCCAACCTGAAGACTGTGCACCAGCTCCTAATCTTCATGTGTATGTCCATGTTAAGCCATGGCTTCCAGTTGTAGTACACTTTAATAGTGTGGGATGGAATACAAATGGATGTGCACCAGTTGATATAGACGAGTTTCACAAAAACACAGCATAGAACAGTCCTGGATGTACCTTTGTGTGGCCATATGACAGAGAGGGTCATCCACTTTATTCCCAAGAAACTGTACATTGGCAAGGAGTATGATCGGGAGGATTAGCCTGCTCTTGCTAACCAGGTGGGGGAGCCTTTGCTCGACTCCTCCCAGCCTGCCTCGCTTCCTTGATGCTCTATGTGCGCCAGGCAAGCCCACGGCTACGGCTTGGCTTTCCGTTGGTCCACCATGTCTCAGTAGTTCTGAGAAAGAATTGAACAGTTTCATTTCAAAAAGTCCTCTATGACTCATCCCACCAAGCTGTAGCAGAGTCTCTAGATTATACTTAATGTGAGCCCTGACATATTGCATATTAAAAGACAGAAACAACAGCAATAACAAAAAAAACAGGTAAAACCTAAATCTGAAAACAGCGCTATGCTCCGGGGAGCGCCATCATTAGAATGACATCTGACAATGTCTTTTTAAAAATGAAACATCATTAGCCTTGATGCATTATCAAGATGCTTTTGAGGTTGTCAATCTATTAGGATCAGGTTAGAGAAAACAAAAGACACTGGCAGTGCATCTGATGCTTGGCAACATATTGCCCAACAACAGAATTTTTGGTTAAATGGTTTTCAGTCCACTGATAAAAGAGCTCAAGCACCTAGAAGACAGTGGTATTGTTCTGAGAGATGGCCAAGTTTTTAGAGGTCCTGTGTGTGCTATAGCTGGAGATAACCTTGGCTCACATAGTATTGGTGGCTTTGAGTCCCTTTTTTGTACATTTTGTGACATAGATAAACATTTGAGTTGAGTCGATTGTCTACTGGTTCCAAGAGAACAAAACATTTATAGACATGAATTTTTGAGGCTATGGAAAAAAAGAGGATGCTCACCCTACTGTTTTCCAGCACGAGCAGCAGGAACTAATGCAAATGAGGTAGAGTGCATTCTATTTAATCTATTTAATTCTATATAAGTACAACAGAAAAAAAGTGTGAACTATGCCCATGTGTGATCCTTCTGCTTATGGCAAACTTTAGAGAGAAACCTGGGGGACTAATTTTCCGGATGAGAGTGTGAAATTATTATACTTTAATTTGAAGATTTCAAAAATGGTATTGGTATGATCTTGTTACTCTCAACAGTGAGGGCAGTAACAATGTCAGCTGAGTGTATTTTTTTCTGTCTTTTAGGTATAAGCAACAGCAGCTGACGGTGAAAGATTAATGGCGCTTCCTGTGTCTCCAAAAATATATGAAGGACACTTGTTGGTTTAACATGAGTATAGGCTTATGTGAAAGGCAACAGAAATAAAAACATGTTTAGAAAATAAAAATCATCTGTTATAAATAAATAAGCATAAAAATGTTTATTAATGTTTAAGAGAAGTGCTCACAGAAGCACATTACAACTACAAACGTAAGTTATTTTTATTGAAATTTTTACTGGAATCTAACAGACACAAAGTTGTGCATAATTGTGTTGTGAAAGGAAAATGATACATGGTTTTCAATATTTTTAACAATTAAAAATCTGAAAAGTGTGATATGCATTTGTATTCAGCCCTGTTTACTCCAATACCCCTAAAAAAATTCAGTGCAACCGATCTCATAAGAAGTCTCCTAATTATTAAATGCAATCCACCTGTGGGTAAACAACTCTCAGTATAAATACAGCTGTTCTGTGAAGGCCTCAGATGTTGTTAGAGAATATTAGCGAATAAACATCATCATAAAGTCCAAGGAAAACACCAGAGAAGTCAGAGAAAAGGTTGTGGGGAAGTTTAAATCAGGGTTTGCTTATACAAAATATCCCAAGTTTTGAAAATCTCATAGACACTATTCAATCAATCATCTGAATATGGAAAGAGTATTTCCCATTGTAACTTTGGAGGCCCATTGTAACTTTGGAGGAGCTGCAGAAACCCACAGCTCAGGAAGGAGAATTTGTCCACAGGTTAACTATTAGTCCTTCACTCTACAAATCTGGCCTTTATGGAAGAGTGGCAAGAAGTAGGCCATTGTTGAAAGAAAGCCATAGGAAGTCCAGTGGAATAAGCTGCTCTGGTCAAATGAGACCAAAATTGAACTTTTTAATGCAAAAGAACTATGTGTGGCAAAAACTAACACCACACATTACCATGAACACACCATCCCTACCCTGAACAGGAACAGAAAATAGTTGATGGAAAGTTAGCTGGAGGGCGGCACGGTGGCGCAGTGGTTAGCACATCCGCCTCACAGCAAGACGGCCGGGGTTTGATTCCCAGCTAGGGCGTTTCTGTGTGGAGTTTGCATCTTCTCCTCATGCTTGCGTGGGTTTCCTCCGGGTACTCTGGTTTCCTCCCACAGTCCAAAAACATGCACAGTAAGCTAATTGGCTGTTCCAAATCACCCCTAGGTGTGAGTGTGAATGGTTGTGTGAGTGTTGGCCCTGCGATGGCCTGGCGAGCTGTCTAGGGTGTACCTCACCCAGAGTCGGCTGAGATGGGCGCCAGCCTCCCCGCGACCCTAATTAGGATTAAGCGGGTCAGAAAATGAATGAATGAATGAAGTTAGATGGAGCCAAAAGCAGGGCAATCTTGGAATAAAACCTGTCATAGTCCACAAAAGACTTCAGATTGGGGCAGAGGTTCACCTTCCAGCAGGACAACGACTCTAAACATACAGCCAGAGCTACAATGGAATGGTGTTCCATCAATTCAATTTAATTCAGTTTTATTTGTATGATGCATTTTACAATTGACATTGTTGCAAACAGCTATACATAGTTTAAAAAAATGGAAAATAATTTAAACGTATGATTTCAAACATTTCTCTGTAAAATCTATACATTCTTAATGAGCAAGCCTATGGCAGTGGAGGCAGAAAAAAACTCCCTCAGATGACACAAGAAAGAAACATTCACAGGAACCAGACTCAAAAGAGAAACCCATCCTCATTTGGGTGAAACCAGATAAAAATGCAAAAATAGAGAATACAAATGCATGTCATACTTTTCAGATTTTTATTTGTAAAAAAAAATGTTAAAAACCATGTACTATTTTCCTTCGACTTCAAAATTATGTGCCAGTTTGTGTTAGTCTATAACATAAAATCCCAATAAAATGCATTTACATTTGTGGTTGTAACGTGACAAAATCTAGACACGTTCAGAATCAGAATATTTAATTGATCCTGGAGGGAATTGTGTGCACACAGTTGCTCCATACCAAGTAAAGAAAAAGTTAACTTAAAGATAAAAGTCTCAATAAGAAAAATTACAAATGTCTACATACAGTATATATATAAATATATATATATTTATTCATTCATTCATCCATTCATCTTCTTCGGATCGCGGGGGCAGCATCCTAAGCAGTGAGGTCCAGACGTCCCTCTCCCCAGCCACTTCCTCCAGCTCTTCCGGGGGGACGCCAAGGCGTTCCC
>JBCNYH010000025.1:5278155-5288470 GCA_039654325.1 Tandanus tandanus
ACACACACACACACACACACACACACACACATACACACACACACACACACACACACACACACACACACACACACACGAGGTATACCTTTCATGGACACATTGTAGTGGAAAAATACTTCTTTATCGTCCATGTCCTGGACAGTGTAAATCCCAAAATCAGTCACATTCACTTTTTCCAGTTTGAGAATGTGCAGTATCCTGTGTGTGTTCTCCCGTTGGCACAGCTTTTTATTTGTTGGATTGTTGGACCATATTATACAGCCATTATAGATCACCTCCACTGGTTCTGTTAAGGGCAACTCCATGAGCAGATCATCACCAGGTTTTACCTGCACTGAGGAATTTTCAGCTAAGGAGAACAGCATCACAAACTCTATTTAAATACAAATACAAATACTGATACAACTCTCAAACCTAAATGAAATTTAAAAACTCTTTATCATTATATATTGATAAGCAAATCAACTCACCTTCAATAATGACATGCTGAGGATCGAAGTGTGTTTCTTTACATGTGCAATGGTACAGACCCCTCATACTGTAACAATCCACAGTGATGGTGAGAGAGAAATCTCCTTTCAGGTACTGCTCATGAGACATTTTATAACTCTGTAGCGAGCCACATGATGTCCAGTTACACCAAGCCACAACCTCATTCCGGTGTATCCATTTGACCAGGTCAGAACAATTCGAGGTGCAGGGGAGAGTAACAGACTCAAGACGCTTCACGATAAAAGGCACAACCTGATTTTCTATAAGACAAAAGAATAAACCAAGTCAAGGCCTGTTTTTATTCTATAAACATACACTAAGTGTACAACTTGACACTCATTGGAACAGAAAGAGAATAAATACTTAAAAAAACAAATGAGTTAATAATTCTCTCATTCATACAGAAACTCGCTTGTTGGTTACAATGTACAGTTTCAGCAGTATTACATTTATTGCTGTCCAACTGCACAAGAGAATCCTAATGAAAACTCTATAACTCAGTCTCTCTCTCGAACCACTTTATCCTACTAGGGTTGAGGTTGGAGCCTAACACAGCTAATGCTGGGCGAAGGCGGGGTACAACCTGAACAGCTCGCCAGACCATCACAGGGAAACACACACGCAACCATTCGCATTAATACTCACACCGAGGGGCAACTTGGCACAGCCAGTTAGCCTAAAGTGCATGTCTTTGGACTGTGTGAGGAAACCAGAGTAACCGAAGGAAACCCAGCAAACACGGGGAGAACATGCAAACTCCAGACGAAAAAACCCGAGCCCAGGACTCAAACCCAGGACCTTCTTAATGATGTGCTAACTGTCTACATCATATCATTATTTCAGATTATATTTCTAACATTGAGCACAAGAAATAAGGATCCATATACATAAGGTAGACTAACAGGCAGATAAAATCAAATCAGACCAGTGCATTGCCAAAAGCACATTATGATGTAAACTATTCTAAATACACTAACCGGCCAAATAAAAGGTTGCAGATACTTTGTTTAGAAGTTAAAAAGTTTACTCTGAAGACGTACCTTTAACAGAGACAATATAATTGAGATTGATGTCATTTGTCTTCTTGTCCCAAATGGTGTAAACTCCACTATCAGATGGCATTACTTTCATCAGGATTAGATCTGCATCTCTCAGTGACACTCTCTGTGTGTATTCATCTTTACACTGTACCGAGTGTTGAGTCACATTACAGATATGTACACCGTATGGATCACTCGAATCTTTACTTTTGTATGACACCTTCATTTGACCTGGCATGTGCAAATCCAGGACCAGATCATTTTCAGGCTTTAAATTCACAAATAATGTTCTGGCTCTGGAGAAAAATAAAATTCCAGAACTAATACCATTTGAGGATATAACTTTTCACATATAAATCAATGACAAAGAAAGATGCTTACGTTCAGTGCTGAGGTGTACGGTACTGATGATATCTTTACAATCACACTCACAACTGTACAAACCCCTGTTACTGTAATCAGCTGCAGTGATGGTGAGAGAGAGATTCCCCTTCAGGTACTGATCATGAGAAATATTAAAACCCTTCTTTGACCAGCATGATGTGTGATTACACTGAGCCAGAATAATATGTGGCTTATCAATCCCATTCCATTTGAGGGAATCAGAACAGTTCCCTTTACAGGGAAGAACAGCAAACTGATCCAGTTTCACCATAACAGAAGTCAAAGCTACTGTTGGTTCTGTAAAAACAAGAAAAAATGTGCGAAAAAAAAATTAGATTACACATCAAAGCTATATATCAGAACCAGAATCAGAATACTTTATTTATCCTGGAGGAAATTGTGTGCACAAAGTCTCAATATAAGTCTAAATTAGAAGTTACTAATATCTATATAAACAGATACAGAAATATATATAAATGGTAATGGCATTGGATAGTACAAATGTTGTGACTTAAAATTTCTGTGGAATTAAATGTATCTTTGTCATATGCAAAGTATGTTCATATAAGTGAGCCATAACCAGTAACACAAAGAGTAAGCAAATGAGTGGACAGAGTATATAGAAATATTGAACAGTAATAGTGAGCGTAAGTAGTAAACAGTGAGAGTTAATACTGAGAGTTTATAGAGGGAGTGTACAGTGAGAGTGTATAATGAGGATGTATAGTAAGTGTGTACAGTGACAGTGTGCAGTAAGAGTGCACATTGAGACTGTGCAGAGGGACAGCAAACAATAAGGGTAAAGTATGACAGTCTAAAGATAAGGGAAAGTGTGCAGTAATACTGTACAATAAGCAGTGAGTATGTCCAATGAGAGTGTATAATTAGAGTGAGAGTGTGCAGTAAGAGTGTACAGGGAAAGTGAGAGTGTACAGGGAAAATGAAAGTGTGCAGTGAGTGTACCGTGAGCAGTGAAAGTACACAGTGAGGACATCCAGTGAGTGTGTAGAGTAAAAATATGTAATGAGCAAAGAAAGTATACAGTAAATATTAGGAATGTGCATACAGGAGAGTATACAGTGAAAATGTGCAATGAGTGTGTGCATGCATGCATTCATGTAGCTACAGTGTGCAGTGAGTGCGTAGAGCAGGGGTGTCAAACTCATTTTTGCTGAGGGCCACATCCCAAGATTTCTAGGTCAACGAGGACTGAATAATCACTGAACATCTATTTCACAAAAGGCCATGAAATTAAATCTGATTAGTTTAGGTATTTGTTAACGTTTCCTTTTCTAACTTTTTTCTGACAACACTTTCTTAAGTCATGAATGACTAGCTGTTTATTTAAAATAGGTCGCTGCCGCCTAGTGGAAGGATGATGAATTACATTGAATGTATGATAATCATATTCTTTAAAATGTCTCGTGGGCCACATAAAATGAGTTGGCGGGCCAGATTTGGCCCGTAGGCCTTGAGTCTGACATCTGTGGTGTGAAGTGAAAGTGAACGTGTGCAGTGAGAGTGTTCAGTAAGAGTGATGTAATGAGAGTGAAATGATATTTACCAGTGGTGAATGTGAGGGTGAGGAAGAACAGGATACTGTGATGAATGCTGCAGTACTGCATGGCTGAGGAGAGAAAACACCACCATCAGTATTGCACAGGTGGAGAATAAAGCAGGAAAGAGAACTTCCACTATTTATTTAGGAACAGAGAAATAAAAAAACATGCAACAACTGATTGTATTAAGACAACACAGGAAAAGAAAGTGTAAATAAAGTCTACTAAACTGTCTATTTGATTCATCTTAATCAAATATATTATTCCTTTTCCTCCACCTTCAAGGTCACAGTACCCTTAAGCAAGGCACCTAACCCCCAACTGCTCCCTGGGCACCGCAATGTGTGGCAGCCCACTGCTCCAAGTGTGTGCGCTTACTGTTTACATGTGTGTGCTGACTTTGCCAAATTTCCCTTGCGGGATCAATACAGTCAGCCAGTCAGTCACTCATCTCTGTCAGTCAGTCAGTCACCGGGGCAGCAGCCTAAGCAGTAAGGTCGTGACATCCCTCTCCCCAGCCATTTCCTTCAGCTCATTCAGGGGACACCTAGCGTTCCCAGACCAGCCGAGAGACATAGTCCTTCCAGCGTGTTCTGGGGCGACTCCAGGGTCTCTTCCTGATAGGACATGTTGGAAACAACACACCAGAGAGGCGTTCAGAAGGCATTCTAATTAGATCCTCGAGCCACCTCAACTGGCCCCTCTCAACACCCCTATCTCTGAGGGAGAGTCCTGCCACGCTGCAAGGGAAGCTCATTTCAGCTTGGGGTTTGCCGCCACGACAGGCACCGATGACTTTCTGGCCACAGTTATGGGTGGCCACCTCAATAATGGAGGCACAGAACATGGCCCATTCAGATTCCATGTCCTCTGCCTCCTTTGGGATGTGCTAGTAGCTCTGCTGGAGGTGGGAGTTGAAGGCCCTTCTGAAAGGAGACTCCCCAAAACATTCCCAGGAGACCCTGACTACACACTTGGGTCTCCCAGGTCTTGAGGGCTGCCTCCCCCACCATAGGAGCCAGCCCACCATCATGTGGTGATCAGTTGACAGCTCAGCTCCTCTCTTCACCTGAGTGTCCAGAATATGCGGCCGCAAGTCCGATAAAATTTTTTATAAAATTTCCTTCATGTAATCTCCTAATCAATACCTCATTATCTAAAATTAAGTGTACTTCTGTTGTAATTTTACCTCAGGCATTCCAGTTCTTGGAAGAGTAACTAGAAGTAAACAATCAACTATGGGTGTCAAGGCACTGTCAAAGGATCTCTGGGATGAAGTTCTGGAGAGGAACAAGTCAGCAGATGGATAAAAAACTTTCAAATAATTTACCCCTAAAATCCCTAGGAACACAGCAAAGCCCGTAATCAATAAGTGGAATTTTTTTGTACTACTAGGACCCTTCCCTAATCTGGCTATCACTCCAAAGTGGATGGAAGGAGGCAAGGATGGAACTGGTCACAGAGGCTACCAAGAAGCCTATAGCAACTCTGTAGCAGTTACAGAAATTTTTGGCTAAGCATGATAATTGTGTGAATGGGACAACAATATCATAAATGCTCTATAACTGTGGCTTGTATGGAAAGGTTGCAAGAAATAAGCCACTCCTCAAGAAAGGTCACATCATGTCACTTTGAAGATTCTGAAGCCAAATGGAAAAAGGTGTTTTGGTCGCATGAGACTACAGAGCAAATTGCCATCCAAAGAACATCATACCTACAGTCATGCATGGAAATGGTAACATCCTGCTTTATTGAGTATTTCTCTGCAGCAGGGGCTGGGACACTTTTCAAGATGGAAGGAGAAATAGATGGGGTACAATACTGTCAAATTCTTGAGGAAAAAATGCCACCTCTATCAGAAAGATGTTGATGAGAAGAACGTTCACCTTCCAACATGACAATAACCCAAAGTACATAGTACAGTTGACCACACAGTGGCTGAAGGAAAGATGAATGTCCTTGCATGGCCTAGTTAGAACCCAGACTTTATCCCTACTGAAAATTTGTGGAATTACTTAAAGATTGCAGTTCACCAACATCACCATCCAAATTGAATGAGCTTAAAAAGTTCTGTAAAGAAGAGTGGACAAATATTGTATAGTCTAGATGTGCAAAGTTGTTAGAGAGGTATCCCAACAGACATATTGTTGTAATCAAAGCAAAAGGTGGTTCTACAAAGTACTGCCGCTGGGGGGGAGGATATTTGTTTCATGTGGCTGTTATAGGGCGAGGGTAGAGTACACCCTTGACAGCTCGCCAGGCCTTTGCATGGCAGAAGCATGCTGCCCTACAACGCCAAAGTAAGTAAGTGGCATTTTGGTCAAAATTTAGATTTTGCAATAGATGGGCTCTAGGTAGCTGTTTCCACCTTTTAAAAGTGTATTTGTATGAAAATAAAAACGAGCAGTGCAGAATGAAATTTGAAAAAAGAAGTAAGTGACACCACCAGGTGCTTGCCTTCGAGCCCCTCCCCCAGGCTCCAGGGGGAGTCACAGTGTATCTTGGTGTAGATACAGTGTATCCAGGGGCGTACCACGGAAACCCGCATCCGGGCAAGGGAAACTGTGTCCTTGGAATTGGCCAGACCCCAGAACAAGCAGAAGAAGATGAATGAATGAATGAGGTAAGAGACACAGTTTGTTCGTATTACAACACCAAAAGGAAGCAAATGCACTGGAAGTAAGTTACATCTTTGTGAATGGACTTTGTTGTATTATAGTATTTTTTGCGAAGCAAAAACAAAACCATATAGAAGCAAGTAACAAAGATACAGTATGTCTATTTTAAGTCCAAATGATGCAAATTTTGTGAAAATAAAACAATGATGAATTATTTTTTAATTATTGGCAATTTGTGCAACAAATGTTATCCCTGTAGCCCCATGGTCACTGACTGTCAATGTTTTCACAAGTGTTGATAGCCTTGTACTGACCACTGTTAATACAGGTGAAACTCTAAAAATTAGTATATCGTGCAAAAGTTCATTTATTTCAGTAATTCAACTTAAAAGATGAAACTAATATATTATATAGACTCATTACATGTAAAGTGAGATATTTCAAGCCTTTATTTGTTATAATTGTGATGATTGTGGCTTACAGCAGGGAAGCTTTGTAATTTGACGCCAGTGATTCGATGGCAGTTTTGGGAACAGCTTCCAGTTTGTGACACCAGATCTGCCTGACACTGAGTAATTTAAAAATGATTTAGCACTTTTATACATGTACGAGATACACTGTGACTATTACACTAATCATTTGTCTTCATCTCATGTTATGGTGTTGTTTTGTTATTTTTGGAATTTTTGCCTTGTTATTTGTTTGTGGGATTTTAATAATACATTTCTAAAAAGTGTGTAATTTGTTTCTTAAGATGTTTATAATTCAACTATTTTGTGAAAATTGACATTTTTGGAAAAGTCACAAATGTATCAAGCATTTTGATAAATTTAATGCTGCCTGTTTAATAAAACATATTATTGGGCACCATTACAAACTACATGGTTGTAATCAGATTCTGGGAACCAAGTTCTGTTGTTCAGGTTCACACATTTCCAACAAGCATAACTTCCTTATTTTGGAATTTCTGGTAAATATGAAATGCTGACAGACTTAACCATGCACAGAACCTGTCTTCCTCTTTGTTGATGGGGGCACAAATTTAATAAAAGTGCATGATCCTGCATGGATTTGTGCCAAACTATATCAGTTACTCATAACTAAATGATCCTGAACTGGTACGTTTTTGTCATGAGGTATACCAAGTAACACACTGCGTCGAGTACTTCTGTGTTTCATTTTGTCTGATGTTTAATAGATTAGATGTTTTACACAAACTCATCCCTTTATTACTAAAAAAATGTTTTTAAAATATATATTACTCATAAAACACATTCCAGTGCTTTACCTGCACTCAGCGTTATTGTAATATTATTATATAGGCTGTAGAAACTTACCGTATGAAGTTCACGCTTCTTCTATTTTCCCTTTTGGTCTAATGCTGGTAAAACTTTCAGTTTAGTCTTCATGTGGTATGACTTCTGTTTTATCCTGATATTGATCCCCTATGGACAGACAGACTCCGCCCTTCTCAGGAGTGTGCACTACACACTGAACACTGAGAGTCTAACCATAGATTAAATAAACGTTTACATTTATGAAATTTGGCAGACACTTTAAATTGAGGGCCGACCTTCGGGACCAGTAACCCATTGCCTTAACCACTGTGCCACCAAATTCTTAATACGAATTGTTTCTCTCTTTAAAGGTGCCCTTTCACTAGTGAATATCCAATGTGTTTTATTATCAGCACATTTCAGCTGAATACAAAGGTTTCTCTGCAAAACCACCTGAGCTATCAGGCTTAATATCTTGCTCATGTGCATCACCAATTCGTAGAAAGTGGAAAAGTCTGAGAGAGAGTATTTTGTGTTCTCACTCGGCTCAATATGCCAATGTTTACCCCCTAACCAGTGAGAGAGTTTAGGGGTTGACGCTTAATCTTACTAGGGTGGCGGCAGGCTGGAGGCTCTTTCCGCTGACTCTTGGCAAAGACAGGGTACACCCTGAATAGCTTGCCAAACCATCGCAGCGCCAACACACACAGCCATTTACATTTACATCCACATATGGGGCTATTTGTAACAGCTAATTAGTGTAATGTGCATGTTTTTGGACTGTGGGAGGAAACCGGAGTACACGGAGGAAACAGACTCAAGCACAGAGAGAACACAGAAACACCCTCACCGAGCATGAGACCTTCTTGCTGTGAGACAGATGTTCTAACCCTTACACCATCGTTCTGTCATGGAGAAATTCTAAGCTTCTGAAATGTTCAGATGTGTAAAAAGAGTTTTGCACATTGGGTTATGATTAGAGATAAAGTTAGGGTTAGATTTAAGGTTAGGTTTAGGGTTAGGTTTAGGTGCCCAAATTTTTGTTTAACACATGCAGACATCACTTCACAAGCTGAAAATCAGTTTGGCATTAATTTGATCCCATGAGCAGGGTGATTTTTGATAAGTAGATGAACACTATTTGGCTGTTTGACTTTTTCAGTTGCAATATGCAGTTTGAAGTGTAAGACACCAACAGACTGTACCATATTACATTATTTATAGGGCTTTGCATATACACAGATCAGCCATAACTTTATAACCCCCTGACTGGAATGCAGCTAGGAAGCCCCATAGGCAGCAAGCTGCAATCACTGTGTTCTGACTCCTTTCTATCGTAGTCAGCGTTACCAGTTTCAGCACTCACCAGATGTACAAGTCTTCACTTCCAGCAAAGAGGCTTGGACACCCATGACACTCTTGCCACTTTACTGGTTGTCTGTCCTGGGACCACCTTTGTTAGGTACTTACCACTGCATTCCAGGAACACCCCACCTGTGGTTTTGGAGATTAATAGACCCAGTTGTTTAGCCATCACAATGTGGCCCTTTTCAAAGTCACTGAGATTCTTACACTTGCTCATTTTTCCTGTTTCCAACACGTCAAGAACTGACTGTTCACTTTCTGCCCAATACATCCCACTCCCTGACAGGTTCCACTGTATCAAGATACTCAGTGTTATTCACTTCACCTGTCAGTGCTCATAATGTTTATAATGTTATGGCTGATCAGTGTATAGTGTTTAACAATGACTATGTTCAGCCTTACATAGCCAAGATGGACACAGAGTTAGATTCCCAACGAAGAAACCAGAGGAAAAAGTCCCTGAAACGATATGAGGAAGAAACTCATTGTCTTGTGAGTGTTAGTGGGTGCGGTGGCGTGGCACCTGATGAGGAAGCCTGGCTTCCCATGACACTTGAAATGGTATAGCACTGCAGTTTCATCCACATTGTGATGAGGAAATAAAACACACACAGCAGAAAAAAGCAGAGAGAAACCGTCAAGAAAAAGTGTCTGCTCATGTGGAGGTCAGAATATGAATGCAGAAAGTTGACTTTCATTTTCATAGAGTAGACGCCATTTCAAACTAAATGCAGGTAAACCTGGTCGCAATCCTTTAAACAGACAGACACAAATCCTTCAGAACTATTGTCACTGCAGTAATCAGTTCAATCCAGGCACAAGTTTCTGCACACCACTGTAAAACAAACTGCTTATCTACAGTTTATCTATAACACCCTTCAGTATTCTGCCCTACAAGGCCAAAAGGAAGTAAGTGACAATTTGATGATTTTGAGATATAGAGCAAAAACAAACTTCATCCTGGCTCTCTGTGGTGAATAATAGTGACCCAAACTAAATGTGTTGATCGAATGCATAATAAATCAGATGTCTAAAAGACATAATAAGGAATCTCAAATTCCTTTGATCCGGGACTTTAATGTTGCTTACTTCTTTCTTGCATTGTAAAAGATGCAACTTGTTTATTGGAAAAACAACAGCAAAAGAAAGCAACTTAGTTGTGTGCATGAACAAATTACATTTGTTTACACAATTTCCTCCGGGATCAATAAAGTATTATGATTCTGATGATGATTTTGATGATACATACTTTTTAGAAGTTTATTATTAAAATCCCACAAACAAATAACAAGGCAAAAATACCAATAATAACAAAACAACACCATAACATGAGATAAAGACAAATGATTAGTGTAATAGTCACAGTGTATCTCGTACATGTATAAAAGTGCTAAATCATTTTCAAATTACTCAGTGTCTAGCAGATCTGGTGAACTGTCTCATACTGGCAGCTGTTCCCAAAACTGCCATCGACTCACTGGCATCAAATTGCAAAGCTTCCCTGCTGTAAGCCACAATCATCAAAATTATAACAAATAAAGGCTTGAAATATTTCACTTTGCATGTAATGAGTCTATATA
>JBCNYH010000025.1:5435987-5446188 GCA_039654325.1 Tandanus tandanus
ATTTGTTCGGCACAACACAGCAACCAGACTGCCATTCTGCTTGCTATGATGCTGGACAGGACAGGTTTAAAAAAAAATAAAAAATTCATATTAAAAAAGGACTCCGAATGGGAGCAGTTCAGTAGATAAATCCTGTTTATGCTCATCCGTTGACAGTGTTTTATATCCTGCTTTTTGACTTTGCCTTCTACCTTTTTCCGGGTTTTACCTGAGTTGCTTGATGATTGCTTGAACTCTGCCTGTTGCTTTGACTTTGAACTATTTTCTTCCTAAAGCTTTAAACCGCACTTGCATTCCTGACTGGTCTCCTGAATCATGACTGTCTACTGGATTAATCAGTTCATTCATTATGTTTTCCAAACCGCTTAATACTACTAGGGTTACGTGGAATTTGGGTGAAGGTGGGGTATACCCTCAACAGCTTGCTATTCCATCACAGGGTCAACACACACACAACTTTTCACACTCACGCATGGGGCAATTTCAAGCAGACAGTTAGCCTAATTTGCATGCCTTTGAACTGTAGGACGAAAACCTTAGTACCCGAAGGTACTAAACCCACAAAACGGGGAAACCATGCAAACTCCACACAGAAACACAAGCCTGGGACTCAAACCCAAGACTTTATGTGAAGAATTTTGAGCGGCCTAACACACCCTGAGGGAAAGCACTATCCGCCCCCTCGAAAGAATGAGCTCACAGACACCCATGATTGGCTGGTGATCGCAGTGAGTGACAGGAAAGTGAGCTTGCCAGTCCATCGGAGGGCCAAAACACACAACTACATTCACACTCATATCTAGGACTTTCTTAGACGGAATAACCATTACGCCATTGTGCTGCCTGCCACTGGATTCATGCCGTTTGATGAAATTCTTAATGTAATTGAAAATAATAACTTTTGATATTTTATTTAAAAATGATATTTTACCTCCTTTCATACATGTGCATGACAGTGTTTCAATTCTCCCAGTGTATCAGTTATATTCCAGACTACAATGAGATGTACCTTCCACAGAGATGGCAAATATATGGATGTCTTCATTATTCTCTGTGTCCCGAATGGTGTATCTGCCACTGTCACTCGTCTCCACGTAAGTCAATATGAGCTCTGGATAACTGAGAGAGGTTCTGTGTTTGTATTCGTCTTTACACTGCAGTGAGCGTTGAGTCACATTACAGATCTGTTCAACATCAACTGAATCTCTGCTTTTATAAAGCACTTGCACTGGCTCCGGAACGGTCAAGTCCAGGATCAGATCTTCACCAAACTTCTTCTGAACTGCTGAGATCACAGCTGAGAATAATAATTAAAAAAAACACTTTAGCAGCTTCAGTCATATTTACATAGACCCAAAATGCTGGTATTCAGAGTCGGTTATGCAGCTGCAGAAGCAGATTTTTCAAGCTCCATATTCATAACTGTGTGGAGTTGAGGCTGTTTCTTAAGAAGTCTCTGAGACAAGGTTTTCCAATAGTGTCTAGACAACTACCAGTAAAAAAAAAAAAAAAAAAAAAAAAAAGACTTTAGTGGGACAATCACTCACTCACTGAACCACTTAATCCTACTAGGGTCGTAGGGAGGCTGGTGCCTATCTCACCCGACACTGGGCAAAGACAGGGTACACACTGAACAGCTCTCCAGACCACCACAGGGTAAAACACACACACACAAAACATTTCACATTCACACCTAAAGTCAATTTGGCACAGCCAATTAGCCAAATGTCTTTGGACTGTGGGAGAAAACCAGAGTACATGGAGGAAACCCACGGAAGCACAGGAAGAACATGCAAAATCCACACAGAAATGCCCAAACCCGGGGTATCGAACCCAGGAACTTCTTGCTCTGAGGCAGATGTGCTAACCACTACGCCGCCTTGGGGCAATCATAATATATTAATAAAGCAAAAGACAAGTATTGGTTAAGTGTATTTACACCATAAATAAACATTTCTGGCAGCACAGTGGCATAGTGATTAGCATGTCCATCTCACAGCAAGAAGGGTTCAGAAAGGGTGTTTTTCTATGGAGTTTTCTTCCTGTGCTTCTGTGGGTTTTCTCTGGATTTTCAGGCCTGAAGTGTGAAGGACCGTTTGAGATCTGAATACTTGTGTGTGTAATTTCAGTATTAAATCCTGACCATGTGATTAACTGAAGAGATAAAAATACTCACTCTCAATGCTGACACGCACAGTTGAGATGTCTGAGATGCCACACTCACACGAGTATGTGTTCCTCTTACTGTAATCAGCTGCAGTGATGGTAAGAGACAGATCTCCCTTTAGGTACTCAGTATGAGATATTTCATACCCCTCCTCTGAACTACATGAGGTCTGATCACACCGAGCAAAAACAATGTCTCTATTATTATATAAGGCCCATTTGAGTGAACTTGAACATTTATGTTCACATGAGAGAGTCACAGGCTGATGAAGCTTCACAGTCATAGAACAGACAGTAGCTGATACAGGAGCTGAAAGAGAGAGCAGTGGAAGTGTACGTGCAGAGAGAGTAAACGTGTACAGTGAGTGTAGAGTAAAAGTATGTACAATAAGAGTGTGCAGTGAGAGTGAGCAGTGAGAGTGTACAGTGAGCGTGTAAGGGTGCAGTGATAGTGTGCACAATGCAAGTGCAGTGAGAGTGAACAATGAGGGTGTGCTGTGAGAGTAAAAGTGTGCAGTGAGAGAGTGTGCAGTGAGAGTGTACACTGAGAATAAGAGGATGCTGTGAAAGTGCGTAGTGAAAGTATACAGTGAGAGTGAAAGTGTGCAGTGAGGATGTACAGTGAGAATAAGAGGGTGCTTTTACAGTGTACAGTGAGAGTGAGAGTGTACAGTAAGAGTGTGCAGTGAGAGTAAGTAGGTGCAGTGAGAGTGTGCAGTGCAAGTCAGGGGGTGCAGCAAGAGTTTACAGTGCCAGTGAGAATGTGCAGTGAAAGTGTACATTGAGAATGAGAGGATGCAGTAAAAGTGTACAATGACAGTGAATGTGTGCAATGAGAGTGTACAGTGAGTGTAAGAGGGCGCAGTGAGAGTACATTGAGAATGAGAATGCAGTGAGTGTTCAGTGAGAGTAAGAGGGTGCAGCAAGAGTATACAGAGACTGAGAGAGTGTGCAGTGAACAGGTACATTGAGAATAAGAGGATGCAGTGAGAGTGTACAGTGATAGTGTGCCATGAAAGTGAAACTGTAGAGTGAGAGTGTGCAGTGGGAGTGTACAGTGAGAGTAAGAGGGTGCAGCAAAAATGTACAGTGAGAATGAGAGGGTGCAGTGAGAGTGTACAGTGAGAGTGAGGGGTGCATTGAGAATGTACAGTGAGAATGAGAGGGTGCAGTGAACATGCATAGTGAGAGTGGGCAGTGGGAGTGTACAGTGAGAGTGTGAGGGTGCAATGAGAGTGTACAGTGAGATTGAGCGTGTGCAGTGAGTGTACAGTGAGAATGAGAGTGTGCAGTGAGTGTACAGTGAGAATAAGTGTGCAGTGAAAGTGTACAGTGAGAAGGTGCAGTGAGAGTGTACAGTGAGAAGGTGCAGTGAGAGTGTACAGTTAGAGTGAGAGGGTGCAGCAAAAATGTACAGTGAGAGTGAGCAGTGAACATGTATACTGAGAGTGAGAGTGGGCAGTGAAACTGTAGAGTGAGAGTGTGCAGTGGGAGTGTATACTGAGAGTGAGAGGGTACAATGAGAGTGTACAGTGAGTGAGAGAGTGCAGTGAAAGTGTACAGTGAGAGGGTACAGCGAGAGTGCACAGTGAGAATGAAAATGTACAGTGATAGTGTGTAGTAAGAGTGTAGAGTGAGTCTGTAGAATAAAAGTGAACATATGCAGTGAGAGTGTACAGGAAGAGTGATGTAATGATATTTACCAGTGATGAATGTGAGGGTGAGGAAGAACAGGATACAGTGAACACTGCAGGACTGCATGGCTGAGGCAAAGAAACACCACCTTCAGTTCTGCACAGAGAAAGGGACTCATAACATTTTATAATTAAACCTAACATTATATTTCATAATCATTTACCTATAAATAGTTTTGAAGTTCTGTAGAAATAGTAGTAAAGGATGTTAAGTGTGTCTGTGTGTGTGTGGTTACGTCCACCAGGCTCGTTATTTGGTGGAGCAACATGAAGGGAGACCACACAAGGATAGGTTAACCTACCAGTAGCAGGCAATTTTAACCAAAAAGACCCAACTATTAATGAAACTTGGTCACCAGTGCATGCACAGTTTGGTCAGGAAAGTTAACCTTTATCGTGGGCTACTTGGAAGTTACACATCCACCATTATGGAGAGAGAGTTTCACAATTCAAGTCAATCTTAGCGTTCTGACCCTACCTACCAGGGTCACGGGGAGGCTGGAGCCTATATCAGTCGACCCTGTGCAAAGGCAGGGTACAAAAGTCCACCACAGCGACAACAGAAACAACCATGCACACTCACATTCTCACCCAGGGGGTAATCTGGAAATTCCACTCTCTCACTCGTTCATTCAACAGCTTATTCTTATTAGGGCGGCAAGACCCTAATCTCAGCCAGCCCTGGGCAAACGCGGGTTACACCCTGAACCTCTCCTCCACTGACTGTTCCTGTTAAACAATCACAGCTCACTAACATTACAGATCTGTATTTAACCATGTCCGCGTTTTAGCCTGCTCTCTGTACTGTGTAATAGAGGAAGATTTCTAATAAACTCACCTGAAGAAGTCTCTCTCTCTCTCTCTCTCAGTCTCTCTCTCTCTCTCTCTTTCGCTTTCCCGGGATGTGACGTCATCACATCGCTGGAATACCATACCACACCACTTTATTTATAAAGCACTTTAAAAACAACAGTGCTGACCAAAGTGCTACACAGTGAAACATAGAATTAAAGGAAGATTGACCCAATATAAAATATAACAAAAAAGAGGGATATTCACTTTTGATATTCATTTTTTAATTTTTAATTGAAATACCAGGCATTTTTGATATTTTTTAATGGTCAAAACATATATCAATACACCAACAAATAAAATCACTAACAGACAGAAACGAAAATGGGTCCTTTTTTTTAATTTTTGAGACCGTAAGTGGTCAGTGCGACAGGTAGAGGGAAATAAAACACGGTGTTACCCCCGACTCTGACTCTAGAGGGCGCTGTTACTACAGGACGGCTTGAAATCACTCACACAGGCGAGCTCTACACAGATGAAGGTGGATGTAATGTGGAGGGTTATTTCACAAACACAGACTTAGAAATCCAGATTAAAGAGAAAGTGAGGTTCGGCAGAGCCTGGCCAGTGTGTCCTGACTCACTGAAGATTTACACACAGATTTACTGAAGATGAAATGGAAAAGTCGCCTGCACCAGTGTACGCCAGTAATGTATATCACACTCACTTAATTACCGAACCGCGTAATCCGACTAGGGGAGGCTGGTGCCTATCTCAGCCAACACTGGGCGAACCACTGCAGGGGCAAAAATACATACAACCATACACACACACACACACACACTCACTCACACCTAGGGGCAATTTGGAAGAGCCACTGTGCATGCCTTTGGACTGTGGGAGGAAACTGGAGAACCCAGAGGAAACCCGTGCAAGCACAGGAAGAAACATGCAGCCTCCACACAGAAACCTGGGACCCGAACCCAGGACCTTCCTGCTGTGAGGCGGACGTGCTAACCGCTACGCCCACGAATTATCTGAACATATAGTCTTTTAAAAAGAGCAAAGGGCTCCCAAGTGGTGCATCAACAAACATTTCATCAGAATGTCCTTAATAAAATTTCATTAGAATTATGAGTCACTAGAAATCCCACCTCTCTTTGCCGTAACTCAAGCGAGAGTAAATGCCTGGCAAACGGCAAGTCAGTCGCATACACGCAGCTCTTTTTAAGGCTCTGACACTTGGAAAATACCTCGTTCTCCACCCTTATGCGCTTGCTTAGCACCACAACTGAGTTGAGAGCTGAGGGGCCAAGGTCTCTGGGGAGGGATAGTATACACTTACCTTCCTGTCTGAGCGATCACCAGCCAATCATGGGTGTCTGTGAGCTCATGCATACAAGAGGGCTAATAGTGCTTTACCTCCAAGTGTGATCCTCTTTCCCTGAATATGCATGTGCAGCAGCTCCAAAAGATGCGGGCAGCTAGCATCACATACTTGCTCTTGCCCCTCCCTGTATTCTTTCCCAGGCGAGTATAGGTCTAATTAACACGGATGGACAGATCAACCCTAAGTCAAACACTAGCCCTAACCCTAACTACTGAATCTTCCAGTGCCATCATGTTAACTTGCATTCATGTAAGTACACATTGCCTTTTATGCAAAGGCTGCAAATTTACCTTCTTAAGAGCCAAGAAGTATACTGCGCCCAATTATGGTAATTAGCCCTATGGCAACTCACCTGGTGAAAAAAATTATACTCCCTGGCTGGTGGTGGTTGTGTGCTAGATAGGCATTATAGATAGATGGGAATTGTGGACCAATAAATTAGGGGAGAAAAAAATTCAGAGGGGAAATGCAAAAAAAGGAGAGACAAAGTGGCACAGTGACATAGTGGTTAGCACATTTGCCTCACAGCAAGAAGGTCCTGGGTTCGAGTCCGTGGCTCGGCGAAGGCATTTCTGTGTCGAATTTGTATGTTTTCTCCTTGCTTGTGTAGGTTTTCTCCAGGTACTACAGTTTCCTCCAACAGTCCAGAGATACCTTGTAAGCTAATCGACTGTTAAAAAAAATTGCCCCTAGATGTGAGTGTGATGGTCTAAGACGTACCCTGCCTTTGCCCAGAGTTGGCTGAGATAGGTTGCAGCCTCCCGTGAACGTAGTATTATTAAGTGGTTCGGCATATGAGTGAACGAATAAGTGAGAATAAAAGTTTTTGAGATAAATTCTACACTGTAAAAAACCCACACAAGCACGGAGAGAACATGCAAACTCCACACAGCCCAGGACTCGAACCCAGGACCTTCTTGATGTGAGGCAGAGGTGCTAACCACTACGCCACCGTGCCGCTCATGATTACTCAAATTTCTTTATTTTTACTTTCGAAAGTCATGCCGTGTAACGTGTACATTACCGCACAGTGTTGGGCAAATAAATGCATGAATGAATAAATGAATAGAATAATCATTCAGGGCAGCACGGTGGCATACTGGTAATTACGTCTGCTTCATAGCAAAGAGGTCCTGGGATCGAGTCCTATGGAGTTTGCATGTTCTCCCCATGCATGTTTGGGTTTCCTCCGGGTATTCCGGGTTCCTCCCACAGTACAAAGACATGCACGTTAGGCTAATTGGCTGTTCCAGATTGCCCCTAGGTGTGAGTGTGAACGGTTGTGGATGTATGTTAGCAATGGTCTAGCGAGTTGTTCAGGGTGTATCTCGCCTTCGCCCAATGGTGGCTGAGATACGCTCCAGCCTTCCCGCTTTTTTGTTTTGTGGACTCTGTGTTGCGTGTAACGCCAGACCCACAGCTCTGGGGTGCTCTTCTGGGAAAAAAAAAGGTACAGCAATTTTTTTTGTGTGTGCGCACCCCCCAGAACTTGTGAGCTGTTACTTTACCCGAGTTGCAAGCCAGAGGATACTCCAAGAGATAACCGTTCCTGAAGGAAATCAGGTGAAAAACCTCTGACACAGCACCGAAATGCAGGAAAAAGAAAAAAGGAAACAGGTCTGTCTTGCCTGTGTCATAAACCAGAGAGAAGGGCTACAAAAGCTGCTGCTGGTCATCATCATGTAATAATGCTATAGTGATGATATAAAAATCACAACATACATAAAATTTGTCGAGTTCTCTAAATCTAACTTTCAATTGATTTACATAGTGTTGGCTTGTCAGCGTGTTGAAGAAAAGTAGTCAATAACACCACGGTTACGTAAAATGTTATGTAGACACTTTACTTTTAAAGCAGGTACAAATGCATTTTTACACTTCCATAACAACTCAAAACATTGCAGTTGCACTATACAAAACTAAACAATGCACAGTTTGCTACCTCGGTCACTTCTCGTGTTCATTTATTATTCTGTGTTTGTTGTGTGTGAGTAACGTTTGAAACTTTACACTTGATTCAGCAGTCATATTTCTAAACTATAGCTGGGCACAGGTTTGTGAGCGCACAGCACACACTGACAATCTTATCCAAAGTAGTGACTGTCTCACCTTCACATGGTAGTATCATGTTGATGGGAATGGTTCCACTTAATATTTTGTACCTCTGGTCAACATTTCCAATCACCCTTTCCAGGTGAATTCTCAAATGTGCTATTTTTCTAGTTTCCTCCACGTCTCTAGCAGCTAGCTGACAGCAGCCTTTTGTAAAGGCTGGAAGTATGACCTCTGCGCACAGCATGCCGACATTTTCCTGTAGATCTAAACCTCTATCAGCCAACACAATGTCGCCGGGCAACAAATTGTCAAGAAAACCACTGTTCAGGGTTATATGTTTGTCACTTGTACAGCCTTCCCACCCTCTTGAAAGGAAACAAATAGCTCCCCTGGGCGTGATACCAATCAGATATTTCATGGTATGGTTGTGCTTGTAGGTGGAAAACATTTGTGCGCGTGCTTTCAGATTTGATGTGTTCTCTGTGAAAATTTCAAAGCAGTCAATGATCACTGCTACTCTGTGTCCAAAGGCCTCCACGAACTGATGAGGCATAGTTTTGTGCAAAGTGTGTCTATCTGGCCATACAATCGCCCGCTTCAGGTTTGCATACAAAAATGACACCATTTCACTGAATGTTCTACACACTGTTTTTGGGGAAACACGGAAGAGACGGGCCAGGTGTTGTGCAGGCAGATTCAATCTGAGACGCATGAAGGTTAACAAGAGTATTTGAAATGGAGTCAGGATTTTGTTTTGGGTGGACATGAGCGGCAGCAAAAAATTGAATAAAGACATAAAGGTCGCCACGTTTGGTAGACCAGTATAGTACTTTACTTTATCATCATCATCTTCGAAGAAGCCATTGGAAATCCTGAGCTCGTCAAGTTCACGCCGCAGCTCGCGGTTCTCTTCTAACAGACGATTCCCTTCTGCACACCTGAGCACGCGCATGTTACGTTCAGTCTCCGCAACCTCCTGATTGGTGTTGTGGGATTCATCCTCGGTGTTTAGCAGGCCACTGTCTTCTGCAGCCTCCTGTATCTCCACCTCAATCTGTAGCAGACCACTGTCTTCTGCAGCCTCACCATTTTGATGTTCAACAATTTCTTCAGCCTGATGAACCGATGTCTCAGCTGCTTGCGGTCTGGTCTTCCTTAGCTGTTCCCGATGACTTCGTCTTGCAGAGCGTGCTGTGTCTGTGGGTTTAATGTCTGTGTGGCCCAGATGTAGGGATGGAGACCAGTCAGGGTCAGTCTCCAGCATCTCGTATGCAGGTTTACCTACAATGGCATGAAAAGTAGATAGGAGTGTGCATCATATGTTTATTCACTACACTACATGCATCACCTTTAATACAAACTGCAGAACACCTTTGAAAAATAAAATAATTTGAAGTTCAACCCTGCAATTTTTTTTCAGTGATTTGCCAGTTTATTGAAAACAGTAAACCCCTGAAGAGAATGTCAGTGCCTCACTCAGCGAATGGCTGATGTCATACTGGCAGCCAGCCAGGCTCGCTAGACGGAATAAAGGCGCTAGATAGTGGTGGAATCGGGGACCAGATTAGCTCAGTCCGGCAAGCATGACAGCGAGTGACGTCATTACACCTGTTGTTATTGATGTTCCGGGCCACATTCGAGGGATGCAGCACAATAGAATGAGCAATTAGTTGCTCAGCCATATTTTCATCCACGTTTCTGCCTCTTTCGTTTATATTACCACGGTACATTATGAATATCACCAGTTATAAACACAGAATATTGAATATGGAGCTGCCGGCTAGTCGTCTATAGAGCTGCATCCCCTGGTTAATCAGAGCAGGTATTTAGCGCTATTTGTATTAGAAAGTGATTTCTGTTAAAATAAAACTGTCTGGGTTTATTATTATTTTACTGAGTAAGGTGTTGAAGGTTTAAACTATGTGCTTATAAATTCACAACTGCATAAATTTTGGGTGAAAGAATGAAAGTATTGTGCTGTAAATTCATGTCTTTGTTTAGGAAGCAGCAAAAAAATCAGGTGTTCAAAAACATTGATCTAAAATTTGCTCAGGTTGCTTTAATATGATGAACAGTCAGTCTGTTATAACACTCAATCTGAGAT
>JBCNYH010000025.1:5508759-5518968 GCA_039654325.1 Tandanus tandanus
CACATACACACTCACACACACACACACACACACACACACACACACACACACACACACACACACACACACACACACACCAGTGCACCACCAAGACTGTAAATCATTACTCACTGGTAAGGAAAACAGAGGCTCTGTATGCTGGTGACTGAACAAATGATTTCTCCGGACTGTTCTTACGGCTTTTATATCTGACCACCAAACTGACATGATCATTTTACCTAATGAGAGAGTTTTCTCTGTTCTGCTCATTGTTATTTAACTGCAGATGGCAGTTAAAGCCTTAAAGAGACAGTATGGGAAAAGAATGGGAAACAATTTCATCAAATACTGATAGGACTCGATCTCGAAAGGCAGTATTAAATTACCAAATCTCACCAGTCGCTCTTTTGGACACTCCCACCTCACCACCTGACAAGATCGTGCCACAGGAGCCAATATTTAAACGGGATGGTCCAACACTGTGCCGACATGAACAATGTTAAATCTTACAAAGCTGCTGCCCCGATGGCATATCGTCACATGTCCACATGTCCTGCCCTAACCAGCTATCAAAGGTCGATGGTAAAATCTTCAGCCTCTCTCCATCCCTCTGCACAGTCTCAATCTTTTTCAGGAGAATTATTATCATGCCTGAAAAACCATGCTCACCTCTTTGAGTTTTTGAATGATCGATTACTCCATGATCAGGAAGTGCCTGGAAAACCTGGCCATCTCATATATCAACAGCTGCATCCCCACCAACTTGGACCAACTACATAGGATGATGCCATGTCCCTAATTCTTCAAACTGCTCTGGAACACCTTAAGAGGAGGAACTCTGACACAAGTTCTTTTGTAATTTTTTTTTTTTTAATTCATAAGAAAAGTAAGTCGGATGACATGTTCTTAAACCCTGGATTTGTCCGCAGCTGTTGTCTTAGACTTGTGAATCCCGGTGTTGTTTGTAAATTCAAAGCACGTGCCAGTTGCTGTAATTAACATGGGAGAACGCCCCCAAATCCCCATAGAAGGACATAGAGGCGTGTATGCACACAAATATTCATGAAGGCGGAAGCGCCAGAATTTGAGAGATGGAAGAATTTAACTTTTTCTGAAGTAGAACTGCTGCGGCAGGGCGTAAATTCCAGATGTAATATTATATTCAGTAGCGTGAATAATGTAGAAATAAAAAATTAATGGTTTAACCCAAAATCAGAGGCCAGGAAAAAAAATGCCACAGGCGTGAGAGATGCTGGCAACTGCAAGTGCTGTCCTATACACACGTTCTCTGGAGTGTAAAGCGGCTTACCACCAGGAGGAATGGATCTTCCTGGGTGGAGGCTAACTGCTTTTTCCACTTTATTTGTCTCCATTGCTGTCTTTCTGTGGCCAGGGACTTTAGCTGTGGAGGGAAATTTCTGCCACCAACGTGTTGCTCTTAATCACTTAACTCATATCCTTGTGCCACTTCAAGAGTCTCCTTCTGTGCTGCAATCCAATGGGAAGTTCACCATGTTCACAACACTTTGGCAGATGTTCACCGTCCATTTGTATCTTGAGTCCAGTCCAATATGTTGGATTAACAGTTTAGCGTTCAGACTTTATGTTTGTGGTTAACATGACATTCCAGTTGCTCGTTTGCATTGCAGTCCACATTTAGAGCAAGCAACAGGGTTTCTAGAAGCACATACTGGAAGGTTTGACCAGTGCTTGGTGTTTTTTAACCATTAATTTATAAAGATGATCCCCCACGACACAATTCTTCACTTTATATGATGAAAAGCAGCCGATTCATAAGATACAAGAGGGATGCTGATAGATTTACGGATATGTTTCAGTTTGTCTTTACAGCAGAGAAATTTTCTGCCTAGATTGTGTGAGCTATCTTAGAGCTGAATGAGGATTTTTAGTTTCTGGTCATCAGTCATATGTATGACATGGCCAGCCAACCTGAGTTTGATTGCATTCATTCCCACCTATGATGTCTTTGGAAGACATCAAACTTGTGGATGTGGGTGAGATAAGGGATAATGATTCTGAGCGTATCACAGTACAGTAGACTGTGATTTTGGTTTTCAAGGATAATCATTTGACATTTTATCTGCAATAGTAAAGTTTTCCAATAGAGTGTGTTAGATAATTTAGAGTTAGGGTTTACAATGTTATCATTAAGAGTAATTGAATAACTTAATCATAACACAATCATCCCTGTGTTACAACAAACGTCTACTCACCTTTTATGGTGTTCAGCTTTGAATACTGGCAGGGGGAAAAAGAAATATACTCCTGAAATCCCAGCATAAATTTAGTGAATGCTTCCTGCTGCTCAAAATCTCAGGCTGTGTCATCATTGAACGTGAGTTTCATCGTGTTACCAATCCCTCTCTGCAGTAATCCCAGTTTGCACAAATGAAACCATTCGGTGCTAAGATGGTTGGGGTTGGGCTACCAACAGACCTCAGCACTGCTTCTCCCACCTCATTACTGCTAGTGCTTCTTTTAAAATGTGAGAGATATTTTTTTGGGAGGTCAACAAGGCACACTGTGTTATAATAACTTCTCACCATTACAATGATATGTTGGAAAACTTTCTGAGGCCACAACTTGGACACTATGATCTTAAGGAACTCTTTGTGCGGTTTCAGTAAGATGGAGCTATGGCACACACCATATCCGAATGTTTTCGGATACGGTGATCTTGCGGCCTGGTGATGTTGGGTAGCCGGCCCGTTCCCCTGACCTCGCTCCTTGTGATTTTTTTTTTTCTGTGCCGCTACCCTAAATTACAAGGGTATACTCATCTACCCCAAACTCTTTAAGCCCTTAAGGTTGCAGTACAGGCACCATAACACACCTCTGTTTGGAGCCTTTTGTGACATCCAACGAGTCTTAGCATTCACCATCTAAGATAACAGATGCCTTCATACCTTCATAGAATGAGATAATAATGTGACATGTTGTCAGGTATACCAGGGTTTTGGAGAACATTCCACCTGGCATTCCGATTGACATTGTCAGAAGAACGCAAACCACATAGATCTGATCAACGAGGTTGGGTGCATTTTGTCCAAGGATAACCCAAGCTATGAGTTTTTCTGCTCCACAGAAGAGTGAAATGCCATGAGAATTGTCACAAACTACTAATTTTTACCCTTGTTTTTGAAGAGATTGTTTATGGAGGTATTTTTAAAGCCTTTGGGTACTTTCCCAACCTTCCAGTCGAGAAGGAAATCAAGAAAAAGGTCAAGGAGCTTTTGAACAATTGTTTGCCACCCTGTTTTAAAATCTTAGGTGGGATGCCCTCTTTATCTAGAATTTTTGTAGAGGCCAGTTGTTGAACAGTGTCATGAACATCCCTCAAGCTTGGGCCAGTGGCACATTTTGGTAACTCTGGTCTCTGAGGGATATATTTAATGACATTTTCATCAACAAAAAGGCTATTGTTCAGCACATTCTTGAGGTGCTCCTTCCAACGAGAAAGAATATTCTTCCTACACTGTTTTACCATTAAAGAAAAGCACCGGAGATGACCTACTTTCCTTAGGAATAAACACTGCACTCAGGCCCTCATAAAGGGCTTTCGTATCCTTCCTGTCAGCAGCCGCTTGTAATTCAGCTGCTTTTGATGTCCACCAGGATTCCTTCATTGATCTCACAGAAGACGGTGTCTGCTGCTGACATTGTTTGTACACTTTAATTTTTGCTGCTGAATTTTTGCTTTGTGCAGGTTATGCATTCTATCAATAAAGAGCTGGATGTTTGTATTCTTTTCATCAAACCAACCCTGGTGCTTCCTTAAATGGAATTCTAGGACTTCACACTTCACGTTAAAGATTACAACAACATCAAGAGGAGATACAAGCTTCTCTGAAAGTGCTTCATCCATATCAATAGATTTTAAAGCCACATTGTTCATTTTGGGAAAGGTCAGTTTTTAGGGACTAGATAGAAGCCAGCTTTGTTACGTAAAAAGGCATCATCAACACAATCACAGGTGGAGGGAAAGGACAAAGTGCTGTGAATGTCCTTTGGATGGCTTCTACAGGTGATCAAATTGTTCAAAGTGTTGGCACATTGATTGACTGTCGAGCTGATCTACCCCGCCTTCTTCCAGAGATTGCTGAGATAGGCACCAGACTCCCTGCGACCCTAATAAGATTAAACGGTTCTGCAGATGAATAAATGAATGAACAGTAAACAGTGTTCATAATACAGAGATTGAATTCTTTGCAATAGGAAAGAAGTCACAAACCGTTGATGTTCATGGAGCCAATACCATGAGATTCAAAGACTCTGGGCCTTGTTTGACGGTATGGCACAATTTCTTGTAGGGTATATTTTAAATGACATTGCAAATTGGGTCATAGAATGTCTCCGGTTTAAAGCTCAGGGGAATACAAGGTCGGGCATAAAAACTTACAACAATGATAGCGGTGTCACTCTCAAGATCCAAGATGAATGTCATGGTGTGATCAGATTCCTTTGGAAAATTTCGTTAAGTCTGATTTTATGACAAGGCTGGCACCAGATTTACAGTGTCCTTCAATGTGTTTACCAGCCCAGAATATTGTATATCCTCTTTCATTTGAGATGTACCAGAAAGATGAGTTTCCCAGTCAGCAGAGAAGATCTGTTTCTGTACATGTCATTACTAAACATTCAGTCACTGTTTGCCATTTAGTGTATGAGCCCTTTTTTAAATCTGACTTTGATTTATGGATTTTTGTGTGTCATAATTACACCATTACATGGCGCAAAGCAATTTATTTAAATCCTGTGTGTTCAGTATATTACCACGCCTTGCTTCCAGTGTGCTTAGCTTCTGCATACATGCATCCGCCCGTCTCTCCCACCACCACAGTGGCGTGACATGCTGATCGCTCGACTTCTTGTCTCGACTTCTTTTTACTCGACTTACATACTCGACTTCTTTTTTCTGCTGCCTCGTGTGTGCACTGAATGAACTTTTAGTTAAGTTTTTTTTTTCCTCTCTTCTTTTACCTGCAGTTGCATCCTCACTTTTTGTGCCATGTATTTGCAAAAGTGCTCATCCACCCTAAACCGCAACACTGGTGTACCAGAAAAATGCAGCTTCAGCCTCCTGTTATGTGGTCTATTTACTGAACTGCAAAAAGCTCAGAGGAAGCAGCATAATAACATTTGTGATGAAAGCACAGTGATTTTTGATGATGCCTTATTTTTATCGAAAATATGCCTTGGGGCGAGAGGCTCAGGGGTTGACCTGGTGGTCTGAACACCACTAGCATCCTCAGGAAGCCACAGTTTGTACTTCCTTCCTAATGAAGCTGAATAGCTTTGGAGTTGGAATAAGAACCCTCACAGTTTTCCATCACTGCACAGTGCATCCTGGTGGGTTCTTCATGTTGTGGCTTGGTAATCTGACTGCCCAGAAATCTAAAACTGCTGCATAGAGTTACCCATTTACTCTCTGGTTTTTAAAAGCCCATGTTACATGGAGCATTATCATTATTATCATTACTCATTTCCTCTGCTTCAACCACTGCTAATACACTGAACTGCTGACCACAGAACACCAGCACCTGTCATGTCTGCACTGTTAGTATGTTGTATATTGTGTCTCTTGTATACAGCATATTGTATTTAGTTGCCCTCATGTCCTGCACTTAATGTAATATTGAGCTGTGTGTTGTTTTCTGCACTCTCCTTTGTATTCTGTCTTTAATATTTGAAGACTAACTCTGGCATAAAAATTTCATTATATTCTCTGAATGCACATGACAGTAAAAGATGAGTGCGTGTCTGAATTTCTGTGCCACTCCTTACCAGAGATCTTTGCAAGCTCAGCATGGTGCAGCTGTGGAAGAAGCACTTAAAACTGGCAAAAGTGTTCCTGATGACCTACTCATTAAAATCATCACAGACGCAATCAGGTACACCTCTGACTGTATAAAACACCTGTCTGCTTGATACACCCTATTGTGTGATACACCTGATTGTCTAATACACATATCTGACTGTTACACCATACTATCTGTGACACCTGTCTTACTGTTAATCCTAACTGTCTGATACACCTGTCTGCCTGATACACCTGACTGTCTGAGACACCTATCTCTCTGATACACCTGACTGTGTGATACACTTGACTGTCTGATACACCTGACTGTCTGAGACACCTGACTGTCTGAGACACCTGACTGCCTGAGACACCTGACTGTCTGAGACACCTGACTGTCTGAGACACCTGACTTTCTGAGACATCTGACTGTCTGAGACACCTGACTGTCTGAGACACCTGACTGCCTGAGACACCTGACTGTCTGAGACACCTGACTGCCTGAGACACCTGACTGTCTGAGACACCTATCTCCCTGAGACACCTGACTGTCTGAGACACCTGACTGCCTGAGACACCTGACTGTCTGAGACACCTATCTCCCTGAGACACCTGACTGTCTGAGACACCTGACTGTCTGAGACACCTGACTGTCTGAGACACCTGTCTGCCTGAGACACCTGACTGTCTGAGACACCTGTGTGACTGTTACACCTGACCATCTGATACACCTCACTGTTTGAGACACCTGTCTGATACTCCTGACTGCATGATACACCTGACTGTCTGAAACACTTGATGTGAGAAACCTAAACATGTCTGTCTAATATATCTGAGTATACACATACATGCAACTGTCTGATGCACCTGTCTTAGACACCTATCTCTCTGATACACCTGACTGTCTGATATACTTGTCTGTTACACATGTGTTTTGATCTGCCTTGTGTAACACACTCATGTTTTGTTCCTGTGTGTATGTGTTGCTTAGGAAGATTCCACCAGATCAGGGTTGGGTTCTGGATGGGTTCCCTGTGGGTCTGTCCCAGGCTCAGCTGCTGAAAAAAGCTCTGGGTGGCACTGACCTGGATCAGGATCACACCAAGGGGCTAGATAAGAGTCATGAGTTAGCAGTGGACAGGAATGCTCCACAGGCTCTTCCTCCTGCTTCACCTGTGCTGAACCTAGCTGTGTTGCTGGAGGTGTCAGATGAGCAGGTGCTGCAACGACATCACCGATGTGAGTGACCTCAAACAATCTGCAGTCATTAAGACACCTATTATTATTAATAATATTATCATTATATTTTAATACTGTTTTCCCTAAAATAACTCTCTAATATATTATAATTTATTATTAACCTTAAATTCTTAACCAATCTTACATTTTCTAATAATGTACAGCAGTATTATTTTATTTTTATTTTAAGGAATTTTAAATGTATAGATCATCGTTTTAATCGTCCCTGCCTAGATGCAGTGTGCACAGTGTGTGTGTGTGTGTGTGTGTGTGTGTGTGTGTGTGTGTGTGTGTGTGTGTGTGTGATAGCAGTGTGCAGGTGTTGTACAGATGTTGTAGAAGGTGAAGCAGTAATAAAATGAGTGTTTCCTCAGCAGTACAGGAGCAGAAGATGAACCCTGACTACACAGCACCTCCTGCTGAAGGGAGGAGTCAGGAGCAGCAGGTTCAGCACAGGTCAGGGTTACACTGGTGTTTCATTCTGACTGAGCTCTGAATAAGACACACACACACACACTCACACACACTCACACACACACACACACACACACACAGCTTTAGTGAGATGGTCAATGTTTTTCCAAGGCTCCTTTTGATTTCCAGAGCGAACATGTTTTACTCTTTTAAAACCATGACACATCGTTATTGAAATTAGACCAAATACATTTTCTACAACTATTAGTTAACTAATTTAATTTAATTCTGTTGCCTTTTCCTGCACACAACGCTCTTCTTCTTCTTCCTCTTCTTCTTCGATGTTTTATTCGGTGTTTTATTAAACTTCACATTACCTACTTTTTTAAAAGTGCTGTATAAACTAGGTAGATAGATAGATAGACAGACGGGCTGATTGATAGATGGATGGATAGACAAGAAGATAGATAAATAGACAGACAGACAGATAGATAGAGTCATTATGCCTTATATAAAGTCAGTGTTATTCAGGGCGGCATGGTGGTATTGTGGTCCGCCTCACAACAAGACGGTCCTGGGTTCGAGGCTCAGACGTTTCTGTGTGGAGTTTGCGTGTTCTCCCTGTGCATGTGTAGGTTTCCTCCGGGTACTCAAGTTTCCTCCTACAGTCCAAAGACATGCACATTAGACTAATTGACTGTTCCAAATTGCCCCCTGAGTGTGTGTGTTGGGGTCTGCAGTTGTCTGGCAAGCTGTTCAGGGTGTACACCGCCTTCACCCAGTGTCTGAGATAGGCTCCAGCCTCCCCATCACCCTAGTAGGATTAAATAGTTTGACAAATGAGTGAGGGAGTTGTTATTGTTGTAGTAGTTGTTCTTGTTGATGTTATGTTTGTTGTTGTGGTTGTTGATGTGGTTGCTGTTGTTGATAATGTAATTGTTGTTGATATGATGGTTGTCCTTGATGATGATGTTGCTGTTGTTAAATGTTGTTGTGGTAGTGGTTGTTGAAATTGTGGTTGTGTATGTGCAGGCTGCTGGGTTTTGAGGACTCTTGGCCGAGGCTGGAGAACTGGTTTGGAGTGGAACAGATGACTTTAGTAAAGGTGGATGCAGGTGTGGATGAGGACACTCTGTACAAGACGGTGGAGACGGTGCTGTTAGATTACATCGACGCTGCAAGAAAAGGTAAAGCACTCGTGTAACCACACCCCTCTGATGTCTTCCCCACCCCCTCACACACAACTTAAGTGGACTTACACTTTAAAAACTTAAATTTTATAAAAAAGGAAAATTGATCACGAGCATTCTGTGTATTTTATATCTATATATGGCAAGCATGTAATTAGGCAGCTAACTGTAAAGAGTCATAGATATTAGCATCACCGGGCTAACTAGCATGTAGCAAACAAAGTTACTGAAGCAATATATACTGAAGTACGCAGTTGGAGTGACATGTGACGATAATTCAGTGTTAATGAGATGATGAGACTGAAGTAAATATGGACTCTCTGAATAAATCACCACCAGCATGTTTTTAAAACTTACATACTGCTTCCTGTCACATGGTCACATCCTTTCTGTGTGTCCATCAGCAAGTTCAGGGGGACAAGAATAAACAGACATCCTGTAGCCTGAAAACACCCCAACACACACACACACACACACACACACACACACACACACACACACACACACACATACTGTACTTTTAACTGTGTGCTCATCTTTGCAGAGGCAGAAGCTCAGCTACAAATAGCAACAGACATCAACATGTCAGACGTTCAGAAATCAGAATCAGACCTCCGTGGTAAGGACATAGTTCTGACAACACTTCACCTCAGTATCCCTGTAACCTCACCTGCACACCTACACACTTATACACATTTATACACATTTATACACACTTCACACTTATACTCTTTATACAAACGTATACACTTATACACACTTATACACATTTATACACACTTATACACACTTATACACATTTATACTCATTTATACTCATTTATACACACTTATACACACTTATACACACTTATACACACTTATACACACTTATACACATTTATACACACTTATACACACTTATACACATTTATACACATTTATACACACTTATACACATTTATATACACTTATACACATTTATACACATATACACATTTATACACACTTATACACATTTATACACACTTCACCCTTATACTCTTTATACAAACTTATACAGTTTTTAATATTTATACACATTTATACACACTTATACACATTTATACACACTTATACACACATATACACATATACACATTTATACACACTTATACACATTTATACACATTTATACACATGTACACATTTATACACATATACACACTTATACACATTTATACACATTTATACACACTTATAAACACTTATACACATTTATACACACTTAAACACATTTATACACATTTATACACATGTATACACACTTATAAACACTTATACACATTTATACACACTTATACACATTTATACACACTTACACATTTATACACATATATACACTTATACACATATACACACTTATACACACATACACACTTATACACACATACACACTTACACATTTATACACATACACATTTATACACATATATACACTTATACACATTTATACACATATACACACACATTTATACACACTTATACACACATACACACTTACACATTTATACACATACACATTTATACACATATATACACTTATACACA
>JBCNYH010000025.1:5567055-5577118 GCA_039654325.1 Tandanus tandanus
TAGCGAGCAAATGCAACGACATTTCGTTCTGTATACACCTGTATATCTGAATGACAAATAAAGCTAAGTCTAAGTCTTAGTCTTAGTCTAAGTCTATAAGTACTGTCTCTTGTCTACTACTTTTTATCTTTTTATACATTTTTTACTTGTTAGAAAATAAACATAATTTTATTTAACTTCCAAGAACTTCCAAGAAAGGCAACTGTAAAAAAAATAAAATAAATAAAAGTCTAGTGTAAACACAGCCTTGGGCCCTCAACGCTGAAGAATAGCAAATACCAGAGGTTGTTTTTGATGATAAGGTTGATTATGGCACCTAGATTTGTGATTTATATAGTCTAAGTCTGTTGGGCTTTTTTACGCCCGAGCCTAGTGCCGGTGCTTATCCCCGGTTTCTGTAGCGTGAAGCAACTAGGAGTTCAACTTCTCCTGGATGTGACGCTAGGTTACCTTCCCAGTATTTTTACTGGTACTCATTTATACTGCTGGGTGGACAGAGGCACACTTGTGGTTAAGACCTTGCCCAGGGGTCTTAGCACGGTGGGGGTTCAACGGGGATTCGAACCCATGACCTCCTGATCATGAGCCCAGCACCCTAACCACTACGTTCAAATATATATAGCTAATCAAATAAAATGAGTATTCTAAGTTTCAACAAGTTTTAAGTATAATTAAGTTTCCTTTTCTATAATGAATGACTTTCCTGCATTTGACTTAAATATGTAACAGTTGACACTCTCATTTCCCTTATGCTTTTCAGTGTTTATTATTATTGGTAATATTATAACTATTGTTATCATTATTGTTGTGTTTTTTCCCCCTTCTGTTTAGACATTATGTTTAATTAGTTAATGGATTTATTTTATCATTGTTCCTTTTATAAGTTCTGTCTCTTGTCTACTACTTTTTATCTTTCTATTAATTTTTTACATGTTGGAAAATAAACATAATTTTATTTAACTTCCAAGAACTAAGAAAGGCAACTAAAATAATAATAATAATACAAGTCTGGTGTTGATGGTGTTGAAAATAATAGAAAAATTATTTTTAGTCCTGGTCATAAATACATCTGTTATTATACATCTGAAGTGTTTTCAGTTAAACTCTGAGAAATTAAAGTTTTGGATTGGAAGAGAGCAGGCATTTGCAGATAGAAATTAGTCATAACCAAATACTTGTGGATAAATTAGGTAGAATAGCGGCCGAGCAAAACCTTGCTTGTGAGAGATGATAAGCACGGCCTTGGGCCCATAACACTGAAGAATAGCGAATACCAGAGGTTGTTTTTGATGATAAGGTTGCTTATGGTACCTAGATTTATAATTTATATAGCTCTGATTATTTGCTCCTAAAACTACAAGCTCTGCAACGCTTTCTAATCAAATAAAATGAGTATCCTGTTTCACCAAGTTTTAAGTATAATTAAGTTTCCTTTTCTATGATAAGTTTCCTTCTCTTTTCCTCATCTTTATAATTGTATACGGCAATAAGAGGAGCAGGAGAACAAAGAGGGTATTATTACTACAGTGTGTATGAGCTTTCCTGCATTTGACTTAACAGAACAGGACAATATATGAATAATGTACTTTCTTTTTTTCCTTCTGTTAAAGAGAAAAAAAATCAGCTAAATCGAATTGTAATTGTGTAACTGTCATTGAACAGAAGGGAGTAGGAAATTAGGAATTACCATGTGATTGGACGTTCTATATCTTAGACTAAATTGGCACAAGGGCTCACTGTGTTTAGTCCCACAGGGATGTCATGGTTTCGGATTTTCGGATCTACAGCAGGATTTGAGTGGAAAAAGTGAGGGAATGTTCTACACATCGGCTGGGTAAAAACAAACCTGCCTAAAGTGAAGTAGTAGCAGCCATGCAAAGATGTAGTAACACAGCCGCTGAGGGCTTTGAGGACCAAGAGGTGCTGTTTTAAGCCATGGCTCAGGCTGTAAAGGTGCCCTAACTGGCTGCTCAAGAGGGGCAGGCAGAGGATGCTGGAACTATGCCCAGGCCAATACAGTCCAGAAGAAATACAACGAGATTACCAATGTCCCTAGGGGCCTAAGTGGGTACGACTCAAAGTAAGCGTTTTTGCTCAAAAGAAAAATGATGCAGCTCCCTTCTGATCATTTGGCTTCATTGATGTATCGTCCAAGTAAGTGTCCTTGACCATAGTCTATTGTTTTCCTTTGAAGCATTTCTTTAATATCACATAATTATATATTGCTCAATAAGGCATTAGATTAATCATATTATCATCAGTAAATTTTTAGTAACAATACTATTTGTTAACTCATAAATGTAAAATCTGAATTGTGTTTAGTAGATTAATAAGGTCTAGGTCCATGAGAGTGAGAATTCAAGGGTTGAAGAAAACTACTGGAGGAGGGACAATGGGACCTGGGTGATGTGCTGGAAATCTCTCCCTGGGTACCCCAACGAGTGCTTCCACGTAGCGCAAAGCTACAGAGCATGGAAGAAATGTCATGCCTGAGGAAGAAGGTCATGCGGCATGTAAGCTGCAGAGGGGGGGGAAATGAAGTGGAGGAAATCGGGGTATCAGACGCCACTGGGGGCGCTGTGTTTTTGGACCCATGAACTCAGTAAGGCCTATGGCCTGCCGGTCTGAAATGTCATAATGTCATATATTTGGTCCTCCATAAATCTTGTGCAAATTGCTGGACTTCCCTATCACGTATCAAGTACTGGAATTAATTATTGATCATTAACAGAATCAACATGAATATGAATACAGAAATTGTAATAGCTTTGGAATGAGTGATCATATTTCCTTTATTTAAAGACATCTGTAATGGAGAACTGTCCAATGAAGTCATCTCTAATGAAATATATATTTAAATTGTTAATGATTATACCTATAGAAGAGCAATTGTATGATTTACTGTACTATTTGATTATTGGATGATTTATGTGAGTATGGTGTATGAGTAGTTTAGTCACTGAAGTGAGTGTAAGATTATTTTATTTTCGGGCCATTCCACTCTGTACGAGTATTGCTCGGCTGGCCTTGAACACGGAACATTGGAACAAAATGTCGGACCTTGAAAAGAAACAAAATGGCCATCCTAAGCGATGGGGGTGTCGAGCCTATGCTTCAAGGTCAACTCGGGACATGTTGAGACATGTCGAGACTTGTTGAGACATGTTGAGATATGAGGTCATGAGGGACCAATCAGAGTCTAGAGCTAGAGGATGACAGACCAATCAGAGTGGAATGGACACTGTATATAAGCCAATGCAAGCTGGTAGACCAGGTTCAAGGTTTTTCTCTCGGAACAATTTCTTCTGTGTGAATGATTACATACTTTTCTTTTCCTAAAGGCTAAACACTTCGAAAATGGATATGAATCTCTTGCATCGTGAACTGGACACTTTTTCGCCACAACAATGTCATACTGTGTTGAGATTTGGGGAAATATATGAGGAGTTCACTTGCAAAACCTGTTAAGTCAAGTTTTGTTAAAAATAAATAAGTAAAAAAATTAAAATAAAGAGTTATTTCCCTTAGCCTCTTTTTCAGGCACCTTCACGTGTCCCACTGATAGCCCCACTTTCAAAACCTGATAACTTGCATAATAAATTGTACCAGAAGAAGCGAAAATTTCAACGCCCATAAAAATAAAAATCAGATTTTTCTTAAAAACTGACCAACTTGACTTAACAGGTTTTGCAAGTGAACTCCTCATATATAAAACAGCTATAGATTCTATTATCAGACTTCTAAAGAAAACTATTCAAATCATAAATAAAACTAGGTACTTTGAACCTTTAGTAGGGCTGGTATTTTAAAATTCACAGATAATATCTATTTAAAATACCGGAAGTATTATTTAGAGTTGCAAATAAAAATCTCCCTTATTTTATTATAAACAGATTTAGGAATGTCCTACATTTAGTTAGACCTGAAATAAACAACAAATCTTCATTCTCACAGTCTCTCCTCATCTCCTATTTCCTGCAAGATACTCTGACTTCACTAACTCTTTCCTGCAAGATACTGTGACCTCACTAACTAACTAAGTGTGTGTGTGTGTGTGTGTGTGTGTGTGTGTGTGTGTACCTCTATGTATATGTAGTTGTATTTCCTCTCAGCGATCTGGATGAAGATGGCAAACACTGACAAAACAGGCTGTGTACTAAAGAACGTACACTCGGACCAAATCACCATCACCGACAACACACACAATGCCACAGCCAGCACACGGTAACACCACCTCCTCAACACACACTCCCAATACCACTCTGTAGAGAGAGAGAGAGAGAGAGAGAGAGAGAGAGAGAGAGAGAGAGAGTGTGTGAAATAGAGTGAGAAAGGGAGAATCATGTGACAGTCCTCTCTGTCTGAATGTTGCTCGTTGGTGATGTGGTGCAATTTTCTATAAAAATCTGTTTTATAACACATACACAGGCTCACAGAGTAAATTGTACACACAAACATTAACTTTAAGGTCTCAGTGCACCTTCAAATACAGTGGGAATATAAAAGAACCTCCACCCGAAAATATTCACATTTTGTTGCTTTGCAGCCTGAAATAAAGGCAAGAGTGAGATCCAGGAGCCGATGTATGCACCGCATTTGGAAGACTTTGAGTTGATTTGTTCTGATTTGAGCATGGACCATGTTTTCCATCCATATAGAAGGATTGTTAGAATCAGCGTCCGGTAAACACAGCTTTTATTCTTGATGGTGATGTTTACCATAGGCACCAGTTCAATTCCTTTCAGGCTATCTTCAGTCGTTGCCAACTATGCTGAGGAAGATCAATAATCATCATTGGTTGAAAGGTGTTTCCTTCGTCTCTGGAGATAACCGGTAGGTACCATAATCCTGGTTGGATTTCTGAAGACTATCTGTAGTCACAGTTTTCCTCTGCAGCTGACGGGCTCAGTATCATGATAATGGTATTGATCTTCAAGCCAGGACAGTTAATGCACCTTGGGTTGTCCTGGGACTGATGTGACCATGACCAATGCATCTGAGATGAGTTATGGGTGCAGGGGCTGCCGTAAGAGTTGGAGTACCAAGTTCTTACACCTGACAAATAACATGACACCACAGCACCAAGTTTGATGGTTGGCTGGTGACTGTGAAGTTCATACGCCCTTTGATAGCTTTAAGCCCAAGATTACCATCCACCCTGTACAGGCACCTCCAGTCTTGGGAAGACACCCAGTCCAAGTTTGTGAGATCACATTGAGGTTACAATCTACGTGACTGGTAGTGTCCTCCATAATCCGGGATGAGGGAGGCTAAGAGTGTATACCCAGGTTAGTGGAGGGAAGGAGGCCTTATTTCTCCAATCTAGATCTGCTTCAAGCAGGGTCTACTGACTGAAATCCATCCATAGTTAAGACTATGATCTCCAGTGGAGCAGTGGAGAGCGGAGCAGTGGAGAGGAGAGCGGAGCAGTGGACAGAGGAGCAGTGGAGACCAAAAAGCGGAGCAGCAGAGAGCAGAGTAGAAGGGAGCAGTGGAGCACGGAGAAGAGCAGAGCAGTGGAGAGCATTTCAGAGAAGAGACTTCAATAAAACTATAGAATACATGAACACTGTCACTGAAAACACACAGGAAAGATTACCAAAATGTGTAAAAGGGAAACTTGAGAACATGAGAGATCGGAAGTTCACACAGATTAGAATAATGAACAGTGGGCGGAGTCACATCTGGAGTGGACCAGTAGGGAGGAGATAAATGTGTAGTGAACCATCTATGAGAATTCCTGCTTCCTCAGACCTGCACCCTGGTTTGTTTCTTACCTGCAGTAGGTGTGTAGATGTACTTCCTGAAGCAGCCATTTGATTGGTTGGAGGGCTGGCTGTGGATGAACTGGTGGGTGGGACTAATCTCGTTTTTAGCCACATCTTCCAGGCGAAATGCTTCGTCTAATAAGATCCGCCATTGTACCTGAGTACGATTATGTCTCTGTACCGCATCGATCACCTGACACACACACACACACACACACATAAAACACATTAAAATGTTACACTGCTCGCACTGAGGCATATGAAAGTGTGTCACTGGCTGAATGGTTCTGGATTCAGTTTTTTCCCCCCAGTTGTGGTTCGTTTTATAGTTTTAACAAATTTTTCTTGTAGGATTGTTCAGGTGTAGGTTCTTTTGTACTTCTCATTCATATTTTTTATTTATGGAGATTTAAATCTGCTGATCGGTGGGAAAAATGATTTATTCATCAGCGTCTGTTTGTTTGTTTGACTGTTAGCAGGATTACACAAAAACTCCTGAAACCTGGGCCTGGAAAGAACTCATTAAATTTTGGAGCTGATCCGTTCATGGGATAATAATTGGGGGGAAAAAATTAATTCCCCCAAAATCCCTACCTTTAAATATGGCAAAATGTTCATCCGATGCCCACTAGGGGGAGACATTTCATTATAACTATACTAAATTATAATAATCAATTTGGGCCTGGCAGAGGTACATTGCATTCTCAGTACCCCTCAAGTGTTTTAGTTTCATTTTATTGTGGAATGTCCCATTTTCTCACTTTCTGTTGGCCATGATGCCCTTTGGGATGGAAAGCCAAAGAGAAAAAAATTTCTGATTGAATTGTATTTTTTTTTTTTTTACCATTCTTTGATATCCTACCTACAGAGCTTTATGCACTGCTTCTAGTTTTGTCTTTATTGGGGTCTGATGTTTTCTCTTTAGCAATTAGCACACCCACCCCACAGCTAGAAGATCCTGGATTCGACTCCCGGGCTTGGCATACCCGTTTCTGTGTGAAGTTTGCATTTTCTCCCCATGCTTGCATGGGTTTCCTCCAGGTACTCCGGTTTCCACCCACAGTCCATTGACATGCACATTAGACTAACTGGCTGTTCCAAATTGCCCCTAGTTGTGAGAGTAAGTGTGAATGGTTGTCTTTGTTGGCTCTGCTATAGTCTGGTTAGCTGATCAGGGTGTACCACGCCTTTGCCCAGTGTCGGCTGAGAGGCTCCGGCCTCACCACGGCCCATGTAAGTTTAAGCGGCTTGGCGAATGAATGAATGAGTGTCTCTTTGGTTCTTTGTTCTAGCTTGGTTCTAATACTGGTTCTGTTTATATCCTAGACTGTTGTGGGCCAATACTGTTCCTGGATATGGTACTGGTTTCAGCTCTATTTCTTATTCTAGTTGAAATGGTTTTGATACGTGTGTCTGTGTGTGTGTGTGTGTGTGTGTGTGTGTTACTTGTTTATGGAGCTTGACAAGGCTCTTCTTGCTTGGATATGGATTTCTCTTATCATCAAAGTCCTCGTAATCATCCATGTTCCTCCCCATTCTCTCCTGATACTCTACAGGACACTGAGAGGAACAGAGTAAGTGTGTGTGTTTAAGATAGCGGTGTGTGTGCGTGAGTGTGAGCGAGGGAACTGACCTTTTTGAGAATGGTGTCGATACACTTCCTCAGTGGATGGTTGTACCTGATGGACTCATTAACAGCTCTGATATCCTGCAACACCAAAACCATTCAACACTTATCACTCCACACACCAGATCACCTTCCACATACACTTTCCCTCCACCCCTCAGTGCCGCACCTCCATCACATCCTCCAGGTTCTCCTCTGCATCTGTTTTCTCTGTCATCAGCTTTGCTGCTTTGAAGTAGGTTTTGGACAGCAGATGCCCGTGACATGATGCCAGCCAATAGGAGCGTGGGATTTCCACCAGGCCATATCCAAGCAACAACACCAGTAGGAATAAGCCCCAGGTGTTCGCTGCTGTGATGCCAATGGCCCTCAGATCATACCTGTAAGCGAATGTCCAATCACAATCAATCAGTCACTTAGTGTGATCATGTGATTGATCATTGTTGGAATTTGAGTGTTCGGATCCGATTGGTTGATACTGACCATGAGAGGTGCCACTGCGGACTGACAGCGACGTAAATGAGCAGGGAGCAGAAGATGAAGAGATAAGTGCCGTAGTAGATGGCATTCTCAATCAGAGCTGTTTTTATTTTTCCAGAGATGGAAAATCCTCCAGAACGAGCGTACGACTGCATGAACGGGATCAGGAGCCTGAGAACACACACATATGGTAACCGTGTGTGTGTGTGTGTGTGTGTGTGTGTGTGTGTGTGTGTGTGTGTGTGTGTGTGTCTCACCATGTGAGGAACTGAGAGGTCCAGTACACCACTCTCCAGAACACTGGCAGGATCTTGTCTGGAATATAACTCCATGGTTTGTGACACACCCTAGGTATACTGTACACACACACACACACACACACACACATTTGCAGTAAATATTTACTGTTGCATTTGTGTTTGATTTCAGTAACTAACACACACACCATTACACAATAAAACAGAGTGTGTGTTTACTTGGGAGTGGGGAACACTGAAGTGTTGGACGTCTGGTTGGAATGACTTGGTGTTGTAGGTATCACATGGTTGTTATCAGTCATACACTGATTATAGATGGTCTGCACACACACATACACACACAGTGAGAGAACAAAGTTACACAATCCCCTGTACTGCTAAAATAACTAAAGATTGTTATTGTGTTCGGGGTGTTATCTATTTATCTATGATGACGACGACGATGATGATATATTCACCGTGCTGACGTCCAGCGGGATGGTGAAGGCGATTAGAAAGCAGAGGAACCAGGCAAGGAGCGTGGCCAGCAGTACTACACGCTGCTGTTTCCTTACATCGCCGTAATGATGCAGCAGCACCATCGCTAGCACCAACGCCACCAACACGTCCACGCTCAGCACCACCCAGCTCATCCTGGAACACTTCCACCCTGCTCTGCCTCACCCGTCAGTCAACACGTAAGCCACACCTAAACAATTCTAAAACAAGTCAATCTATTAATTAAGTAAAGGCAGTTTAGGCAGAACATACAGGATCCATTTATCATACACAATATACTGTATAATACAGGAAACACACCAGACTCGTTCTGCACCATCAGCCAATCAAAGACCACGCCCTCTGATGGGCACGCCTCCTTTAATCGTTTTTAAAACTTTCAAACGTTCATTCGCCGAACTGCTTAATCCTACCAGAGTCGCAAGGAGGCTGGAGTCTATCTCAGCCGACTCTGGGCAAAGGTTGGGTACGCAGTGGACAGCTTGACAGTCCACTGCACACATGGGACAACACACACACACACACACACACACACACACACACACACACACACCTAGGGCAATCTCAGCCTAATGTCTTTGGACTGTGGGAGGAAACAGGAGTACCCTGAGGAAACCCACACAAGCACAGGGATAACACGCAAACACCACACAGGGATGTCCTCACCGAGACCAGGATTCTCTGTGCTAACCACTACAGCACATAAAGACAGATATCAAAGAAGCTAACACACACACACACACACACACACACACACCATTCCATTTACTTAATCCATATGAAGTATAATAAACTGTATATTGTATAGAACATTAAATTGAAGTGAAATCTAAGCACAGTGATGGAACTGTTGTGCTTTACTAAAAACAAAACTACTAAATAAACAAACAGTAAACAAACAAAAACAACACCTTTATTCCCCATAAATAATTAATTAACTTGAAAAATGACTAACCCGAGCAGAAAGAGAAGTCAGGGAGACGTCACTTCCTGCAGTAATAAATAATAAGTGATAAAAAGGTAAGATGATGTTTAAGAGTGGGGATATCAGGTGACAGCTCGCCCCAGCAGTAAACCCGGGGCTTATAGCGCGTACTCAGCGGTTATAACGGCGTTATTACCACATCAACACAGCATCCAACTTCATTTACCTTCAGTGTAAGTTATGGACCCGGAGCGGAATTCTGGCTCTCAGTGTGCAGCTCGACCCTAAAAACTCAATCATCTCTGTGTTCTGAGAAAACCTTCGTTCTGGTGACGTCACATCACCACTTCCGGATTCCGTATGCATCATGGGATATGTAGTGTAAACCTACATAGGGTTACAGCGGCTGTAAAGATTCGATTATGGAATGTGTATGCCATTCTCTATTACACACACACACACACACACACACACACACACACACACACACACACAGGGAGGATCCCCA